>SJYA01001751.1:25592-48126 GCA_006410615.1 Neotragus moschatus | reverse complement strand
ATTTCTCAAGAGGCAGGGCAGGTGGTCTGGTATTCCCATCTCTTTCAGAATTTTCCACAGTTTATTGTGCTCCACTCAGCATAAAATGCTTTCATCCACATCCCTGTTTTGAAAACCTGATCCAGCGCTACCATGACTTCTAACAGCTTCAGGCCATGTCCCTAGAATGACCCTAAATCTCCTTAAAGCGCCTGCCTGAGAAAGCCTGCGATTGTAAAACCTTTCTCTGCCTTTTTGAGATATATATATCTTCAACCATCCAGAATTTTCTCCTCAAGGACCTGGGAGATATCCCTTCAAAATGTAGACATCTAGAAAGATAATTCTCCTCCCCATATATTCCAGTCCTACTCTGAGTACTCTAAGTGGTCTGAAGGTAAGCACCTAACTCCTGTGGGTGCCTTACTTCAATTTGAACAACTGTCTCTTAGACAGTCATAAAGATTCAGTTTGTTTCTCCTCTGTTTAGGACTGGTTACCAAACCCAGACAGAATAGTTACATGAACCAATACCCACTCCTACCTTTAAACTCTTAAGTACCTTTCCTTTAGCTCACACTAGTGTTTCAAAGGTCTCCTGGTTTTGTTTTTGGTGGAAATGAAGCTCAGTTCTATACTGAAGCCCTTTTCCCCTGCTCTGTTAGAATCTGAATAAAAATTGTCTTTCTAGCCTTTAACTAGGATCTGGTTTTGTTTCTCTTTATGAGCACAGTAGAACTATCCAGGGTGTTTTTTTTTGTTTGTTTTGTTTTTCCTTTTTAACAGCATTATAGATTTATTTAAGGAGGATAGACTCTGAAAAACAGCAGCTTTGCTGGCAGAGAAGGGTGAATTGACTTCAAGTGAAAGACAAAACCACACACAGCAGCATTGTTAGTGAAAATAGTAAGCCTTGTAGAAAAAAATAAGGGATCTAGCTGAGGTAAACAGTAGAAAACTGCCAAATTTTAGATATCCACTTAATGAGACAGCTTTCCGAAGGCTAGATAACCTCTTCATCACTGATACCTGGATAACTAAGAAACAACACGTATGCACTAGAAAGACCCCAAGATATCTAGTGCAAAATAAAACCTGAGCAACATATTAAGTTGCCTTAACTTTAGATACACTCCCCAACCCTAACACTATCTACAATTAGAAAGTGAGAGTCCATCCATCCTTGGCTAACCACTAATCTATGTACACACAGGAGCAATTCCTATGAATCGTGGTTAAAAATAAGAATGAGACAAAATTTTAAAAGGACTAGTAAGAGATATTAGGGGCTATTATATCACAGGAATAGAGCATTGGCAATTAAAGCACATTTTTAAAGTTTGAGAGAAGCATCAGAATCTGGAGCTTCTCATTTAAAATATCTAAAGGTTCACTTGTCAAGAAAAAAACAGGAGTGCAAAAATTCAGAAAAGTATGACCTATTCTCAAAATAATAAAAGCAGTCAATAGGAACCTACTTTGAGCAAGACCAGATTTTGGATTTAGTGGACAATGACTTTAAATCAGTTATGGTTATGGACAAATAATCTTTAAAAATGTTTCATGTATGAAAATAGGATTAAATTTACACAAATATGGAATTCCAATAAAGAAATAGCAACCTGGAAGAGAAAGTAAGTGAAATTTCTAGAGCTGAAAACTAAAATAACCAAAATGGAAAATATAGTAGATGAGCTACATAGAAAATTGAAAAGGGAGTAGAATCAGTGAACTTGGAGATATAGTAATAGAAATTATCCAACTGAAGAACACAGAGAAAAAGATGGAAAATATAACTATCATAAGTATATAAACACCTAACAAAAATGCAGCAAAATACTTGAAGCGAGAAGAGACAGAACTTTAAAGAGAAATGAGGAATGACCTGTTATATTTGAACATTTCATTATCACCTTTTCCTTAATTGAAAGGACAACAAGCAGACAAAAAAAGATCAGCAATGATAAAGAAGATCTATCAATACTATTAACCAACTTGATCTAACTGACATATAGAGACAATTCCACTCACTGATTATAGAATACACATTATTTACACTGCATTGCATTATTACACATGAACTATTATGATGAATAGTCTCTAAAATTAGAAGAAAAAAGTTAATGAAAGTACAACATATATCATGGGGCTTCCCTAATAGCTCAGTTAGTAAAGAATCTGCCTGCAATGCAAGAGACCTCGGTTGGATTCCTGGGTTGGGAAGATCCCCTGGAGAAGGGAAAGGCTACTCACTCTAGTCTTCTGGCCTGGACTGCAGAATTCCATGGACTGTGTAGTCCATGGTGCTTCAAAGAGTCAAAACATATAACATAAAATGCAGTTAAAATACATCATAAGTTGGAAATTTAGGTCATTAAACATCTATATAGAAAAGAAGAAAACTCTCAAGTAAGTAGTTATGCTTTTGTCTTAAAAACTGGAAAGATAGGGTCAAATTAAGCCCAAGAAAGCAAAATGGGATAAATGTTAAAATCATGGGAATCAAGTAAATTAAAAATACAAAAGATGGAAAAAATAATTTTAATCAAATGTTTTGAGAAAATCAGCAAAATTGATTAAAAATTTGCTTGAGAAATCTAAAATAAAAAGACAAAATTTCCAAAACCTGTAATGAAAGTAAGGATATCGTTATCAGTCTTAAATAAACAGATATTTAATTAAATATTGTGAACAGTATTATGCCAACAAACAGAAAACTTAGATGAAATGGAGAATTTTCTATAAACTTCCAAAACGAACTCAGGAAGACATAGAAAATCTTAACAGATCTATAATGAATAAGCAAATAACATTGGTGATTGTAAAACTACTGGAAAGTGAAGCTCATGCTGTGTGACTTCACTGGTGAATTCTATCAAATATTTCAAGAATGTATATCAGTCTTACACAACTTTTGGCTTCTCAAGTGGCAGTGGTTAAAAAAAAAAAAAAAAAACCTGCCTGCTGATGCAGGACGGAGAAGGCAATGGCAACCCACTCCAGTACTCTTGCTTGGAAAATCCCTTGGATGGAGGAGCCCAGTGGGCTGCAGTCCATGGGGTTGCTGAGAGTTGGACACGACTGAGTGACTTCACTTTCACTTTTCACTTTCCTGCATTGGAGAAGGAAATGGCAACCACTCCAGTGTTCTTGCCTGGAGAATCCCAGGGAGCGGAGCCTGGTGGGCTGCCGTCTATGGGGTCGTACAGAGTCGGACACGACTGAAGCGACTTAGCAGCAGCAGCAGCAGCTGATGCGGGAGATGCCCGTTTGATCCCTAGGCCCAGAAGATCCCCTGGAGATGGGACAGCATCTCCAACTCACTCCAGTGTTCTTTCCTGGCAGGCTACAGTCCATGGGGTTGCTCAGAGTTGAACATGACTGAGCATGCACGCAGAGGAACACAGCTTTTTCAGAAAAATGTAGGAGGGAAAATTATTTCTTAACTCATTCTGTGAGACCAATATTATCATGGGCTATAGTCTGAAAGGTTATGTTCCCCCAAGGTGATAGTATTTGGAAATGGGACCTTTCGGAAGTGATGAGGTCATAAGCTTAAAGCCCTCATTAATGGAATTTTGCCATTATAAAAGGGAAACCAGAGAGCTTTTTTGTTCCTTCTGCCATATGAGGATACTCTGCAAAGACAGCTGTCTATGAATTAGGAAATGAGTCCTCACCAGATATCAAATATACTAATACCTGACTCCCAAGCCCTCAGAAGTGTGAGAAATACACATTTATTATTTATAAGACATCCAGTCTATGGTATTCTGTTACAGTACTCCAAAATACTAAGACATGCTGTGTTGAGGGCAAAATTCTAAACATGGTCTCTCCCTCCAAATGCCCTATTCTGATTATTCAAACTATAACTCAGGTACTACTATGAAGTAATTTTGAAAATGTAATTTATGTCCCAAATCAGTTGACCTTAAAATACTCAGAATATCTACGGGGATTGAATCTATTCAAGTGAACTCTTTCAAAACAGTTTTCTCCTGCTGATAGCAGATTTCACAGAAGTCTCCTGGTGATCTTAAAGAAAAAAATCAAACAGCTATTTTGTAAACTGAAAATAGAAAAAGATAGCCCCATAGATGTTGAGATTGACCTTCAGTTAACAACCAGCAAGAAAATAGAGAGCTCAGAACTACAACAGCAAGGAAGTGAATTCTGCCAATAACCTTGGAGCCTGCAGAGGACCTGAGTCTTCGATGAGGACCTTTGTACCAACAGACATCGTGATTTCAGCTTGTGAGATGTGGGTAGAGGATTTAGCTAATTGACCTCCCTAACATATGGAAATGCAATAGTAAATATGCACTGCATTAAGCCATGAATTTTGCAGTAATTTGTTACAGTTGTTGTTGTTGTTGTTCAGTCACTCAGTCGTGTCCTGCTCTTTGCAACCCTATGGACTGCAGCATGCCAGGTTTCCCTGTCCTTTACCATCTCCTGGAGTTTGCTCAAACTTATGTCCATTAAATTGGTGATGCCATCCAACCATCTCATCCTCTGTTGTCCCCTTCTCCTCCTGCCTTCAATGTTTCCCAGCCTCAGGGTCTTTTCTAATGAGATGACTCTTTGCATCATATTTAAGTCACTAAATTTGCAGTAATTTGCTATGGTAGCAATAGAAAACTAAAACACTCCAAAATTAAAGCCAAAGATACCAATAAAAGAGGAATTTGCAGACCAATCGCTCATGAACATAGATCTTTAATAAGATATCACTAAATTAAATGCATACTAACTAGAAAGGACTATGCACCATCACCAAGTAAGATTTATTCTTCAAATAAAACATTGGTATGGTATCACATATCTCCTGCCAGGACCCTAACATCTCACAGTCAATCAGGATGACACATAGCAATATGCTGAGCTCTCCTCAGCTACATAAGGAGGAATTCCCTCTGAAAGAAATTAAGAAACTACCTGAGTGATTCCTACACATCACGTGACTGGGAAAAATACCCCCACTGAAACATGCAAGAAAGGCAGAAACATGATCTCACCATATACTCCAATCCCCAAACAGTGCCATCCAATCAGAAGAGAACCCACAACCCAGCTTCTCTTGGAAGAGAAAAGGGATTGGACTCCATATCTAGCATCCTAAATTTTAAGACTCTTCCAAAATGGACAGACGTCCAAAACACCTAGTCCTGAAAGCCAACAATGTTTATGTTCACAACATCTACAATATTATAGCAAACAGAAGTGCCATTATCAGCCTGGCGACATAGACTATCCCTGCCTTTTCTCCCTAGCAAAAGAAAAACAAGCAAAAAAGCAATACTCAAGAACAAGACACCCCTGAGAGAATCCTAGAACATAGGAGTGAAGCTGAAGGACTCCCTGGGCCACATAGATCAAGACAGACTGCATTAGAAGAGCAAGGGAATCAGTTTCATGTTAACCATGTTACCTTCCCTAAAGGTCAGTTTGGAACCACATGAAGGGGTCTCCCCTAAACCTCCAGTTCCTCCAATGGGAAAAGAGAGCACAGGGGAGACAATCAGTCTCCGTGCCATCACTGAGATTGCTTTGTGGGAGCCTCTACTTTGATCTTGCACCATGAAGATTTCAAAGGAATCTGCAGGACTTAGCCACTGGGAATCTGACTACGGTGAAGATGTAGGGAAGGGCTTGAAATCATCACTACAGTGATCCTGGCAGATCAAGCTCATACCTGCAGTGCCCAAGTAGGATGCCAACCCAGCAGTATTGCTCATCTGCAGAACCAAGTTAGGGGCACAATCTGAAAACTCAGCGAGGTACTCATCTGCCTGATTCAGATCCTCAAACAATGAGTTGTGCTGGTTCCACAGCCTGGTTTGCCCACTCCCAGGCAAGGAGCGGAATTATTGCCTCACCTACGGGAGAGAGTTTTCTGGCACCATCTGACAAGGAGGACTAGCAACAACTGCTAAAAGCAGTGTGGCCCAGTGGCCCAGGCCAAGTGGCAGGTGTGCAGAGGCAATGTTTTCAGGACAAAGTCAGTGTCCCAGTTCAGTCAGGTAATTTGGAGGAGAGGGACAAGTCAGCTTGAGTTAAGACCACAATGAACTTTACTACTGACTTTAAAGCTGTACTGTAATTCATAGCCCTGTCCATGCCTAATTATAGTCCTCAGCCTGTCCAACCAGGAAACTTAACCAGAGTATATAGGAAGCTGCATAGTCCACTCAACATCCCTATGTACAGTGTTAACAGAGGGCCTAGCCTGTGACTTTCTCCATAGGCAGAGAAAAACCAGCGGCCTCACCCGACCAAGGAACTCAGTGTATACTCTGGCCTGAATCAGGCGTCCCCAGACTGTACAGTTGTCCAAGTTCTGAGTCCTATCCTGTCCATCTGTTAGGGTGTGGAAGTTGATCCACAGCCCCGTCTATTACTGAACACAGTAACCAGTGTCAACCATCTTGTAAGCCTGAGAATCAACACAACCAAAGAGCCCATTCTACAGCCTCAGTTGAGTAGAGAACCAAGATAATAGTCCTTTCCAACTGTTCTCAGCCACTGACACACCTGTATCCACATTCTCAGAACTTGAACTTCTGCCTCTCCTCAAAACAGACCATAGTAGCAAGCCCCATTTGCCCAAGGACATTAGCTGTAAACATACCCACTAACCCAAACTGAAATGACTGGTGAAGGGCTATCTTTGCAAGTCATAGCTCTAAAGTCTGCAAGAGGAGCCTAATTACTCACATGCACAAGGATCAGTATAAGGAATCAATGATTATAAAAATCAGGTAACTATGANAGAAGGAAATGGCAACCCACTCCAGTGTTCTTGCCTGGAGAATTCCAGGGACAGAGGAGCCTAGTGGGCTACCGTCTATGGGCTCGCACAGAGTCGGACATGACTGAAGCGACTTAGCAGCAGCAGCAGCAACAGCAGTTTGTGTGTAAATGCTACTCAGTTCGTTATTTGCCTTTGTTCAGTATCCAGAGCACTAAAGTGGTTGTTTTTGACAATTTGGTCAAGTTGTGTACTTGTTTTGTAGGAATAAGATTTGCCAGCTTTTTTACTCTGTCCTAGTCAAAATCCCCAGAGAAGGCGATGGCACCCCACTCCAGTACTCTTGCCTGAAAAACCCCATGGACAGAGGAGCCTGGTAGGCTGCAGTCCATGGGGTTGTGGAGAGTCTGACAAGACTGAGCGACTTCATTTTCACTTTTCACTTTCATGCATTGGAGAAGGAAATGGCAACCCACTCCAGCATTCTTGCCTCGAGAATCCCAGGGCCTAATGGGCTGCCATCTATGGGGTCGCACAGAATCGGACACGATTGAAGCGACTTAGCAGCAGCAGCAGCAGCAGTCCAAATTCCACACTGATTGCTTTCAATTTTGAATGAAATGTTTTGAAGGAGAATAATATTTTGGCTAAGGGTCAGTCTGATGTACTAGAAAGAACAATGGGTTAAGACTTGGAATGCTCTTACCTTGAGGATGTTGTTCACAGGTCTGTAGCCTCAAGTAAATGATTTCTGTTCAAAGGCTCTATTTTTTTCTTGTGTAAATGGTGATACTACATATACTGAAGATGTTTGCTGAAAAATTAAGTATGAATTGGAAAATGAAAGTATCTAAAGTTTCAAATTCATTTTACTATACTCTATAAAACACCTTGAAGTTTTAACTATATAAGCTTTGGCATATTCTGAATAAAACTGGAAAACAATTCATGCCTAAGCATTTTATATTGTTTAGCTTCAAGTTATTCATCCAATATTAAATTTAATTCCATTATTTCCCATATTTATAGGATTTTAGAACTTGAAGACAAAAAGTAAATTTATTATAAGTTTATTTCTTCTTTTATTCTACAAATTAAGAATTACTTGCTATTTGTCTTTCTTTTTCCATCTAAATAGCTTTGTTAGACACTGACCTTACTTTACATCTGGGAAATAGCTACAAACCTCCTTCTGTATTGCAAAATGTATCTTTCTATCCCTTGAAGAAAAAATATGCCTTAAGGGAAATTTTCAGGTAAGTGTTTCAGTAACTAAAGAGCTATGGCTGAATATAAATGATGTGAGAAAGTCCCTTCCAGTATTTTATGCCTGCCGTACTCTGATCTTGTAGAAGTAACCATTGTTCTTCATGATTAAATTTTCCCCTTCTTACAGTGAAAGTAAGTGATGATTCTTCTTATATTGGTAACAGTTAGAATTGGGAGGAAAACTAGTGCTGTAAAATCTACAATTATTAAGACCCACTTAACCTTCAGTCAGTTCCGTTCAGTTGCTCACTCCTGTCCGACTCTTTGCAACCCCATGAATTGCAGCACGCTAGGCCTCCCTGTCCATCACCATCTCCCAGAATTCACTCAAACTCACATCCACTGAGTCGGTGATGCATCCGGCCATCTCATCCTCTGTTGTCCCCTTCTTCTCCTGCCCCCTATCCCTCCCAGCATCAGAGTCTTTTCCAGTGAGTCAACTCTTCGCATGAGGTGGCCAAAGTACTGGAGCTTCAGCTTCAGCATCATTCCTTCCAAAGAAATCCCAGGGCCGATCTCCTTCAGAATGGACTGGTTGGATCTCCTTGCAGTCCAAGGGACTCTCAAGAGTCTTCTCCAACACCACAGTTCAAAAGCATCAATTCTTCCGTGCTCAGCTTTCTTCACAGTCCAATTCTCACATCCACATATGACCACTGGAAAAACCATAGCCTTGATTAGACGGACCTTTGTTGGCAAAGTAATGTCTCTGCTTTTCAATATGCTCTCTAGGTGAGGAAAACAAATACATGTTCTGATTTGTATTAAAACACTATTGCATAGTACATCTATACATAAAAATTATTAAAAAATTAAATATGTAAACTAACAACCACCTCTACAAGTTTATTTCATTAAGTCTAGATTGAAAGGAAATCAAGAAAACTTGAACAGATGTTTATAAGACATTTTTATGCATATCTTTCCTAATAAATCAAATGCAAATGGTACCAACTGCGTGTACTTTCCCCAGCACCTTGAACCCTTGTAGTTTTGAAGTCACACTGTTTAAAGATGGACAACGTGCTAAACCCTAAAGGATACATCACAAAGTACTACACATTTATAATGCATTATAATATTTAATATCAGAAAGATAAAATTAAACTTTACTGTTACCTCTCCACCATCTTTCTCCACTTATTTCTAATATAACATGCTTTAACTTTCTAAATAGTTTCATTTCCTAGTACCTGAGATGTTGTCGACTGTTCCTATCTTTTCTTCAGCAGTTATGTGTTTTTCTTTTGTTTAACAAATCAAACAAACAAAAACAGAAAAGTGAGGGGGTCTACTGTTTTTCTAGTGATTTTGGTAAAATTCACACATAGCACAGTCTTTCTGGAGTGAGATTTTTAGGAATTGAGGATGATTAGAATGGGCACCATTTAGATTTTCTTTACTAACTTGACTTTCTTGATAGGTTTCCTACATTGCTAGACCATCTCTAAACACTAATTCAGTTGTGGTAAAAATTTTCAGACCTCATTTTCAGTGAATACTATGATAACATAAAGAAACCAAAAACAAAACCTCTCTTTAGGGGAGCATACTAGTTTGCTAACAGTAGAGTCACTTTGCTTTGTAGACCTTGTTAAGCTAAGCTAGGGAAAAGTTCTTACTGCTATGTACACACTTTCCCTTCAAAAATATTGCTTATTACAATTATTTCAAGATTATTACCATATTTTCGAGTTTACTGTTTGTTTGCAGCCCTGATATTGCTGTCAGTAAACAAATAACTTCAATAATTTTAGAAAATAAGGCCTTAGATGATTTTTCTTTGGAACACAAACCTTTAAAGATATTTCTATAATGCAAAATCAAGACATGATACAAGCTGAAAAAGATGGAACTTGACCTGGCAGCACCCTAAATTTTAACTCTCATCCACATTGTCACTTCCCATTCAGAATGTCATTTCCATTTTCAGAATTTTTAAATTATTAATAAATTCACCGTTAAATACTGGCTCAACATAAGATGTTTACACCCTAAAACATCCATTTCACGGGAGCAATGCCATAAAATGCTATGAAAATAAACAGAGCAAACTCTGTCCTTATACTTAGCACTCTGACAATTGTTTAGATAATTCAAAATTTGCTCTTTTAGTATACTGAACCATTATGCTTAAGTAGAAAGTTGTACTACAAAGCTCCTGGGGCCACTATATGGGAACTTTGAATTAGGAAATCGATGTTTTAACATAACTGCCTCTGATACAACTTGTTTCCTCTTTTATATTATCATTTCTGGAACTAAAGAGAAGATATAACAGTAAAATAAAAGGGGCAACGCCATTCATTTTAGTGAATCTGGTAATATAATATTCAACCAAGCCTGTGTACAGTCATTCCTCACTTACAGATATTACTTAGAAGTGACCTTCACAACCTAACAACAGTGTCAGAAAGAGAACGAGAAGGATGCGTGACCAAAATAACCTTTGTAGTTAAAACAGAGTAAGAAATCCAATCTAAAACCGTTTCTCATATTTTAGGTTCCTCATAATAAAAGTTTTCACCAAAATTTGTAGCTAAGAGAAGAGTAAAACAAGTAAATTAAATGAGGTGAGGTTTCTTGGATTAATAATATTCAATATCTAATAATACCAGTGCCTATAATTACATAGTGTTTTATGGTTTTAATGATGCCTTCATTGACTTTGTTTGCCTTTCACAATCATTTTATAAAATGATAGTACAGGATTTTTATTGATGAGAAAACTCGCCTTAACCTCTTATTTCAATAAATTGCTATATATTAAATGAAAATTGAACCAAGTTCTTTTTTTGTTTTTAATCAAGTATGTATTTATTTAACTAGACCAACAAAGCAAGAAGTTATGCTATGCTTATCCTGACATAAAGAGAAGAGAATTAAAATGCTTAAAAGACAATACATTAAAAATAAAGCAACAAACCAACAGAAAAACCATCACATACACATACACTGTGCTTAGTCGCTCAGTCATGTCCAACTCTTTGCGACCCCATGGACTATAGCTTGCCAGGCTCCTCAGTTCATGGTGATTCTCCAGGCAAAGATACTGTAGTGGGTTGCCATGCTCTCCTCCAGGGTATCTTCCCAACCCAGGGATCAAACCTAGGTCTCCTGCATTGCAGGCAGATTCTTTACCACCTGAGCCACCAGGGAAGCCCATGAATACTGGAGCAGACTGCCATGCCCTTCTCCAGGGGATCTTCCCAACCCAGGAATTGAACTGGGGTCTCCTGCATTACAGGTGGATTCTTTGCCAGCTGAGCTACCAGGGAGTAGACACATACATACAGACACATATATTCTTATCTAGAGATAGAGTGGGAACTAACAACCCCACATATCCCTAAACTTCAAATTGCAGCAATATAAAACATTTATAAGCAGTAATGTCCCTAACAATGATTGAGCCTTTAAAGAAAGATTATTCGGACTTCTTATTTTAAGAAAATGGTAAAGAGAATACTTCAGAAACAGTTCCGTATAAATGTTTACTAAAGATAAATTTTGGATCCTTTGACTCAAATGTTATTCCTTTTCCCAATGTGGTTTTGCCCAGGTCAGTTCAGTTCAGTTGCTCAGTCCTGTTCAACTATTTGTGACCTCATGGACTGCAGCATGTCAGGCTTCCCTGGCCATCACCAACAGAGCTTGCTCACACTCTTGGCCATTGAGTCGGTGATACCATCCAACCATCTCATCCTCTGTCACCCTCTTCTCCTCCTGCCTTCAATCTTTCGCAGCATCAGGGTCTTTTACAGTGAGTCAGTTCTTCATATCAGGTGGCCAAAGTATTGGAGTTTCAGCCTCAGCATCAGTCCTTCCAACGAATGTTCAGGACTGATTTCCTTTGGATTGACGGGTTTGATCTCCTTGCAGTCCCAGGGACTTTCAAGAGTCTTCTCCATCACCACAGTTCAAAAGCCTCAGTTCTTTGGTGCTCAGCTTTCTTTATAGTCCAACTCTCACATCCATACATGACTACTGGAAAAACCATAGCTTTGACTAGATGGGCCTTTATCAGCAAAGCAATGTCTCTGCTTTTAGTGACCTAGTTCATCAATTTCAGTTGAAAATGTCTTTATTCAGTTTTACTCTAATTTTCCCTTTCAATAACATCATTTTCAGGTGACTGCTTCTCCTTGAAATACTTGTACCTTTTTATTAATTTCTCTCTGAGGTCAGTCTGTCTTACTGAACNGATGATCTGGAGGGATGGTGTGGGGAGGGAGGGGGAAGGGAGGGGGTCTGGATTGGGAACTCAAGTACACTTATGGCTGATTTACGTCAATGTATGGCAAAATGAGTACAGTATTGTAAAGCAAAACAAACTAAAAAAATAAAAATTAATAAAAAAAAAAAAAAGAAAGAAAATTTTCCCATTTCCAAAATACATTTGGTAATAAAACCGAATCTAAATGGATATGTATAGGCTTTCTGTATGCTATTAACAGTTACTATTCCTCTATTAGTGTTTAACTACTGTGTGTATCAGGATTATACTAGGGTGTCCCATAGGATAAAGCATCTATGCTGTATAGGCTTTCTGAAAGCTGGACAGTTTTGAGTTCCTAAACATATCGCTCCACAAAGGTCTGTAGTAAAGGGCAGGTCTTTTCTCTTTGTACTTGTGTTTATGAACACTCTGACCTTGGATAAGCAGTTCTACTTGCCTCTGGGATAATGATACCTTTACAGGATGTGGGGAAAATAAACAAGGTCATGTTGAAAAGTGGTTGGGACACACTGTGTATTGATTACATGGTAGCTAATATCAACTGAATGCTGGAAAGTGGAGGCCAATTGTACTCCTTTCCTCCAAGGACAGAGATGGTTTTCTTTCTTCATATAAACTCTATTTCTTGAATTCCTGCATTATGTTTTGGGTATATAATATGAACCTCACCGCTGAAAAGTAGAAGAGAGTATGTGTACAATTCATGCCTTGAGAGTACACAGAAAGGACAATTTGCAGAATGTAATTTGGGACTCCAGAAATGAGATCCTGAAAGTTCTGCCTGAGCTGAGTTTTGAAGGAAAAGTAGGAAGTGAAGAATAAGCTAGACGTGGAAAAGTCACATCACTTTTCAACCATTGACCGAATATCAGCACTCTCTCTGAGACAGAAAGTAGACTGGAAGTAGGGTGACCAACATTCCTGGTTCGCTATGGACTACCCTCGGAAACACTGCTGTGCTGGGTAAACAGAGAGGATCGGTCATCCAATGTGGATGGAGGATACAACAAAAGAGAAATCAGGCTGGAATCATACGTAAGAGGCAGTTAATTTTTATACTTCTATTCGATATTTGAATAAAGGTACATGGCCAGAGGAAGGATGAGCCCTCCTGGGGCCTAAAGTGAGAGACGTTAAGTACCAAGTAAGTGAAAAGTACTAGTGTTAGTATCGTAACGCATCACTGGAATGCTGATTCAGTTAGTTGCTCAGTTGTGTCCGACTCTTTGTGACCCCATGAACCGCAGCGNATAAACTCTATTTCTTGAATTCCTGCATTATGTTTTGGGTATATAATATGAACCTCACCGCTGAAAAGTAGAAGAGAGTATGTGTACAATTCATGCCTTGAGAGTACACAGAAAGGACAATTTGCAGAATGTAATTTGGGACTCCAGAAATGAGATCCTGAAAGTTCTGCCTGAGCTGAGTTTTGAAGGAAAAGTAGGAAGTGAAGAATAAGCTAGACGTGGAAAAGTCACATCACTTTTCAACCATTGACCGAATATCAGCACTCTCTCTGAGACAGAAAGTAGACTGGAAGTAGGGTGACCAACATTCCTGGTTCGCTATGGACTACCCTCGGAAACACTGCTGTGCTGGGTAAACAGAGAGGATCGGTCATCCAATGTGGATGGAGGATACAACAAAAGAGAAATCAGGCTGGAATCATACGTAAGAGGCAGTTAATTTTTATACTTCTATTCGATATTTGAATAAAGGTACATGGCCAGAGGAAGGATGAGCCCTCCTGGGGCCTAAAGTGAGAGACGTTAAGTACCAAGTAAGTGAAAAGTACTAGTGTTAGTATCGTAACGCATCACTGGAATGCTGATTCAGTTAGTTGCTCAGTTGTGTCCGACTCTTTGTGACCCCATGAACCGCAGCGCACCAGGCCTCCCTGTCCATCACCAACTCCCGGAATCCACCCAAACCCATGTCCATTGAGTCAGTGATGCCATCCAACCATTTCATCCTTTGTCGTCCCCTTCTCCTCCTGCCCTCAATCTTTCACAGCAGCAAGGTCTTTTCCAATGAGTCAGCTCTTCGCATGAGGTGGCCAAAGTATTGGAATTTCAGCTTCAGCATCAGTCCTTCGAATGAATATCCAGGACTGATCTCCTTTAGAATGGACTGGTTGGATCTCCTCACAGTCCAAGGGACTCTCAAGAGTCTTCTCCAGCACCACAGTTCAAAAGAATCAATTCTTCAGGGCTCAGCTTTCTTTATAGGTGATTGGTAATTGGAAACAAAACTGCCAGGGAGAAAGAAAGTAGCCCTACTGACTACAGACTTAGAGGGAAGGGCTGAGAGAAAAATAATCACCTTAAGCCAAAGAAAATATTTGAAAGATAATAAGAAAACACATTACCTGTCACAGATTGGCTTCATTGCTAAATATCTCATCTAAAATAAGTGATTTTGTGATGACACCATAGTTCTCTTAAAAAAACAAAACAAAACTGTTAAGCTCATTTGGTCTATGGATTTCTGATTTCTGTGCAAAAGTAATTATATGGTGAATACTTGTACTACATATTATTTTTGTTTATGGGATGTGGAAATTTGATTGCTGACACAAGCAAGAAATAAGAACTACACTTATTCAGAAACATCAAGAGATATCAGGGATCAGAATCAGGAAATAAACTAAGAATCCCATGTTGAATTCTATGCCTGAGGAGACCACAGCACTCATTAGAAACATAATCCAAATTTTCCTCAAGTGAAAGAAGCTTCAGTGTCAAATCACAAGGTCATAGATGAACCTGGCAGATTTCTGGAAATGGGCTTGCCAGGTTTAACCTGTTTTACCACTGGAAACAACTGAGACTGCATACTCAGTGTTTCTAGGCAGAATTGATCATGGAAAGTTCTGCTGACCTGAAAACCACAATTCACACAAGATGAGTGGTGATAGGAAGTGATAATGGTTGCAGAAACTTTACATAGACTTGCTTTACTCTCTCTCTCCTTTGCCTAGAATGAAAATCCTCCCCTTCCTTTTCACTTTAACTTAAATCATTCTAAAACCACATATTTCCCAGAAATCCTCGAGAATGTCTCTTATGCAGGAATGTTTCCATGTAAAGGTTAGACAAACAAACAAACAAAAAAGGAAGCAAGAAAAGAAGGTGCTCAGGGCGGTGCATTGGTGGCATGAACCCTAGAGAGAATGAGATGCCTTGGGCCCAAACTGCTAAGGATTCTTTCACCAGCTAAGGAGTATAGATTTTCCATCTGTTTTGGGAAATCAACGAAGGATTTAAAGCAGGACCATAATGATTACTTGAGTTAGGGAAGTAGCAGAGGAAAACAGAGAGGAAAGGATTAATTTGGAAGACATTAGGGCAATAGAATCAATAGGAACAAGAAGCTGCCTGCATCTGAAGAAGAAAGTAAACGCTTATTACAGGTTCTAAGGTTGGATGACTAGAAAGGTGTCTAGCCTCTTAGAAAGGAAGAGCTGAATTAATTTAGAGATATATTGTTTTTTTTTTTTTTTCTCATTGAACTTTAAATTGTTAGCAACTACGGGACTCATTAAAGTTTTTTTTTCCCCTTCAATAACAAGAATAATGGCTTTCAACTGTAAGTGGTAAATTAGAAATCCCTAGGTACTTTAAAAGGCGCTTACTCCTTGGAAGGAAAGTTATGACCAACCTAGATGGCATATTCAAAACCAGAGACATTACTTTGCCAACAAAAGTCCATAGAGTCAAGGCTATATTTTTTCCAGTGGTCATGTATGGATGTGAGAGTTGGACTGTGAAGAAAGCTGAGCACCGAAGAATTGATGCTTTTGAAGTGTGGTGTTGGAGAAGACTCTTGAGAGTCCCTTGGACTGCAAGGAGATCCAACCAGTCCATTCTGAAGATCAGCCCTGGGAAATCTTTGGAAGGAATGATGCTAAAGCTGAAACTCCAGTACTTTGGCCACCTCATGTGAAGAGTTGACTCACTGGAAAAGACCCTGATGCTGGGAGGGATTGGGGGCAGGAGGAAAAGGGGAGAACAGAGGATGACATGGTTGGATGGCATCAACTGTTATAGCCACACGTTCCAGGAAACAAACTCACTCAGAAGGACAATGCAGATAGTGGAGTGCAGTTTATTACACCAGCGGGCCCAAGGCAGAGTCTCCTCTTAGCCAAGGACCAGCATTTGTGAAAAACTTTTATACCCCATGTGGACGTGTCTGAACCCGCCACTCCAAATTCCCTGAGACTTACATAAACCAAGGAAAATACAATCCCAATAACTCCATCATTCACGTGCCTTGTGCTCATGTTCTCAAACAATTAGCCAATAATCAATAAACCCGAGGTTACACTCCGATTGATAAAAAACTCATGGCCTTTCGGAGGAAGGGGTGATTAGTGTATGTTTTCTCTTAGGCAATGAGTAACCTAGATACGACCTTTAAGGTTCCCCTGTCTGGAGGGGGTCTTATCCTTCTGTTGATGTTTTCATAGGCACTAAACACAGAGTGCAGAATCCATTGGAAAGGTGGCCAAGCATGATCAGCATGAACAGGCCTAAGATGGAGTCCAAGCCCTATGAATTCCTTCTTCATTCCTCCCTCCTGATGCTCTTAACTCATATTATGAGCATCATTCATAGGGGTATATTGCACCGTGGCTCTCCGATCGCCAATTTGGGAGAATGACATCAACCTTCAGGTTACAGAGTTCATAGTACATTGTAAAATTCAGGGTCCAAAGAGCAGAACTATCAAGACAACTGCAACAGTGGTAAATATAGTTTTCCACCAATCGCCCTTCACCCAAGATAGGACCAAAGTCCAGAAAAGAATGTTTTCATTTTACATTGCTTTTACCTGGTTTTTCATGTCATCTAAAGCAGTTGATACATTGCCAGATAAGTCAGGAATGTACACACAATATTCAACCTTAATTATAGCACAGGTCCCTCTTTGAGCAGCTGTGAGTATGTCCAAAACCATTCTATTATGAATTAACACTTTTCTCATTTGGATTTGCTCTTCATTTAAGGCTTGGATGGCTTTTGTTCTATCTAGGAGGGCCTGTTCTGTGAAATTAGTCAAGGCCTCTACTTTAATCATGATATCTGTTGTCCCTATAGAGGGTAGGAATAAGGCAGCAATATACTCATACCATACTCATACGGATCTTGTCCACCTAGCAAGTAAATAAGGTAGATTTACTGGGGCTACCGGGGTAGATTTACAACAAGTAGGTTAGGCTTTTGTTACACTGCCATCTATATCAAATGTAACCCCATGACCTGAGTCTATTGACTGTAGGTCTTACACCAAGAGAGCAAGGAGGGGTTATGATTGGCAAGAGAGAGGAAAGTCTCTTTTTGTCATCCCAGAAAAGAGCAGAGTGGTTTAAAATCTCCTTGGCAGAGCAGTGACACCCACCAAGGAAGTCCCTCCATCACTGACAGAGGCATAGCCCCACATACGCAGCGGTTGGAAGTGCTGTGGAAGTCCGCGTAGGAATGTGCCCATGAGATGAAAACATCGTCCTGAGTTGAAATGGAAGTTAAATTCAAAATCACGTTGATGAGGCCAAGCAGCGGGAGTTGACTCTGCGGCTTCATCCTGAAGAGGCTCGTCCAGGATCTTCTTTTCCTTCTTCTTAAGGATGGTCTTAGTCTCTTGAGGGTAGCAGGGTTCCTCTGTGAAGTCCACTCAGTGTTTTTTGGGTCTGCGTGGTATGTTCTCTTCACCCCCATATGATGGATCCAAGGGACAATACCTGCAACTTTAACTGCATAGGAGTAGTTAGAATAACATAAGGGCCCTTTCACCAAGGGGCTAGCAAGTCATGTTTCCAATCTTTGGCCCCTACTTGGTCACCAAGTGTAAACTCATGAATCTGTTCCCCAAGGAGGAATGACACCCTTTCTTGTACAAACTTAGTTACCTGATTTATTACCTTACCCAGTTCCATCTGCTGTGAAATCCTATCCCCCCTTACCTGAGGCAAATTTGTTGACACCTGTTTTATTATGGGAGGGGGCCTCCCACTCACAATTTCTTATGGAGAATAGCCTTGGGACGGTGGGGTCAACCTGAGTCTGAGCAGAGCCGTCGGAAGCAAGTCCACTCAGGAGCAGTCAGTTTCTCTGATTCACTTGGAGAGTCTCTTTAATGTCCAGTTGGTTCACTCCACCATCTCAGAACTCTGGGCCTATATGCAGTGTGCAGTTTCCATTTGACATTTAAAGTTTTGCTTACTTGTTGTACTAAGTCAGCTACTTTAAGCCGGGCCATTGTCTGAACCAATGCTGGTAGGGAGTCCAAATCTGGGAACTACTTTCCTAAGCAGGCACTGGGCTACTACTGATGCTTTCAGTCCAGTAGGAAAAGCTTCTACCTATCCTGAGGACGTACATACCATGACCAGCAGGTAAGGGTAGTGTCGGTGAGGTTTCACTTCAGTGAAGTTCACTCCCAGGTATTCAAAGGGCAGCGTGCCTTTCCACTAAATACCCAGAGGTTTTTGTCTGAATACCTGAGAGGCGGCATTAACCTGTGAGTAGGCAGCATGGCCTAGGTGGGTCATTTGGTGAGTCTGGCTTACCAGATTGTATGCCAGGTCCTCCAGTACCAATAATTGGCCACTTGGCAATTCCCATCATCCCTTTTCAGTCTTGATGGCCCCCTCCGCTTTGGCTAACCTGACAGCCGTTGTCCTTGTTTTATCAGGCTGGTGCCATCAGTGTATAGGACCCAATTAGGGTCTGGAACCTTGTGTCCTTCTTTAAAACAAATCCCAGTTAACTTACCTCCTCCTTGCAGATCTGTGCCTTCTTCTTTGACACCTGGTAACCTGCTTCCATCAGCAGCTGTAGTAGTGCTTTTGTCCCTTCCCAGCATTTTTGCTTGGTCTCGGCAGCCAGCAGCAGGTCATCCCTGAAGTGTAGGAGCCAACATCCATACTCTTCCGGATGAAATGAGTTCAGATCAGAAGCCAAGGCTTCCCCAAAGATGGCTGGGGAGTTCTTAAACCCTTGTGGCAGAGTCCAGATAAGCTGTTGCTTGGTGCCCCCGACTGAATCTTCCCATCCAAGGCAAAGATGGGCTGTGACACTGGGGCGAGGCGTACGCAGAAGAAGGCATCCTTGAGATCTAGGCGAGTATAAACTTAGTCCTCAGCGGGGGAGGCTAAGTAAGATATAGGGGTTTGGGACAGTGAGGTGTAAAGTCCCAGTAGCCTCGTTGACTACCCTGAGATCCCGTACAGGCCTCTGGTCCTGTCCTCCTTCCTTTTTGACTGGCAGGATCGGCATATTCCAAGCCGACTGGCACTCTACTAGAATGCCCGCTTGTTTCAGTCTATTGATGTGGGGCAGTATGCTGGCCCAGGCCTCTATCAGTACCAGGTACTGACGCTTTCTAATTAGGATGGTGCCTGGTTTGAGTTCTATTATCACTGGCGTTTGATGTCTAGCCAGCCTGGGGGTGAGGGGGGTTTGTCTTTCACCCAGAACTCAGGGAATAATTGAGTTAGCTCTCATGCTCTTCCGGCCCACCTGGTTCTTCCTTCGGAGGCTCATGCAACCTCCACTCATCTTGGGGTGGTATTGAGAAGAGAGAGTAAATAAGTCATAGTGCCCATCCGGAAGGTGGGCCTTTCCTCAGGGGAGAAAGTCACTTGTGCTCCTAGTTTGGAGAGCAAGTCTCCTCCCAACAGGGGTACTGGGCACTCAGGAATGTAGAGGAATTCATAAACCACTTGGTGCCCCCCATCTGACATTTTCTGGGCTGGCAAAACGATTTAATCACGTCTTCTCCCGATACCCCAGTTACAGCAGTAGTCTTTCTGGACAGTGGGGCCATAGGTTTTGTTACTACCGACAGTTCTGCTTCTGTTTCCACCATGAAGTCCTTGCCTTAGGGCATTCATTCTTCCAGTGGCCAACAGCTCAGCACCGGGCACACTGGTTTGGCTGTAACAGGGCCTGGAGCCTCCACTGGGACCGGTTGAAGGACTGTCCTGTCCCTGGGGCAGAGGAGGTTTTCCAGAGGGCCCGAGATAGACTTTCCCAGAGCAGCAGCTAGCATTGCAAATCTCTTGTCTGTTCTCTATCGTCCCCTCCAGCTCTCTGGCAGAGCGCAGTCTCTGCTTAATTCCAACGTCTCCCTCCCCTTCTTGTCAGTATCCACCAGGAGAGACGGTATAGCTTGGGCAGTTCGGCTGGAGTCGGATCCTGGAAGTCCTGGCCAGAGGCTTCTGTCACCAGGTGGCGGCTCTACGACCCCGGGGAGAGCTGGCGGAGGAGCAGTGGCTGCTGCAGGACTTCATTTGGCCCTGAATTGGGCATTCAGGCAGCCTCCGATCCTGGATAATCCTGGCGTCATTATCCAGTATGGAGGAGGGGTCAGGTCGACCTGTCCAAATCCTGTAGAATTTCCTTTTTTATCATCAGTCAACTTTTGTGCCATTAATATTTTTCCCTTGCCCTTCTGGATACGAACCTTGTCCACGTAGAAGGGTCTTGAGCTAACCCTAGCCATGAGTCAATATATGGATATCAATCCAGGTGTCCCGGCTCTCCTACTGCATAGACTGCTTCCACTATTTTTAAGTTCATGGTATTCTCTGGTGGCCATCCTACACCCATAGGGGGCCATTCGACCTCACAGAATATGTGGAGGTGGTTAGGCTTCATCTTCACCCCATAGTCTCCTCCTAATCCCTTCTTAAAATGTTTAATCATGCTCTCCAATACAGTTGCCTTAGATTCATTTCCCCCCATCTTGCTTACCTTCTTGGACCTTCTTCTACTTTTCCTTTTCGTTCTGTCTATGAAGTTCTCAGTACCCTATGTACTTCTGATATTTCCACTCAATGACATTAAATTGCCATTCTGCCTCCTTCCTAATTGGGGTGAGAAGAGCCTTACCTGCCAGATCCCAGAGGGAGAAGTGGGATCGGAGTGCCTTCACCTGCTGGTCAGCACAGCCGAACCAGAAACCACGTGGTCCAAGACTGTTTCTCCCTTAAAGTCCGTTCTGCCTTGGTGGGCTTGATCAGGTGCGGATGAAAACACGGATGGGTTAAATATACCATGTCCCAGGCCATCACCAGGAAAGCGAGTTCATACTTATGTATCCCCTTCCTTCTAGCTTAACAATTCTGAAGGGGTCAAGAATTTCACAGCAGATCGGACACCTCCTGGGGGAGGGCAGAATATGAGCACACAAGGACCAGTTTCCTATCCTAAAAATCCCCTGGCAATCGCTGGTAATAATTTTCGCTGAGACGGCATAGACACACCTCCTAAATGGCCTTCACAAATTTCCTCCCTAAACCCTAGTACACTCGTCGACCTGTGTACCAAGCAGTCGCTGCTGCCTGCCTATTCCAGGCCCCTGTGGGTCCCTGCCCTTTCTAGTCCCTCCCAGGGGGGTGATCAGGCCCCCTCTTCCACCCTGCTGCGTGGGGTGGGTTCCTCCCCACCTGAGTGCTCAGTTCCCTTGCTGCTGTTCACTACCTGCCAAAGCGAAGAAACTGGGCCTTGAAAGGCTGAATTCTTCCAGAAGAGCGAGGCACCTTCCCTCCTCTATGAGATTCAAGCCACAAAGCCTTGGGATGGCCTCAAATGAGACCTGTCTCCTCAAAGTGAGGCATTTCCCGACCCATGCACCAAATGTTGTAGCCACTTGTTCCGGGAAACAAACTCACTCAGGACAATGCAGATAGTGGAGTGCAGTCTATTACACTGGCAGGACCAAGGCAGAGTCTCCTCTTAGCCAAGGACCCCGACCAGCTTTTGTGAAAATCTTTTATACCCCATGTGTACATGTCTGAACCCGCCACTCCAAATTCCCTGAGACTTACATAAACCAAGGAAAATTCAATCCCAATAACCCCATCATTCACATGCGATGTGCTCAAACAATCAAACAATTAGCCAATAATCAATAAACCCGAGGTTACACTCTGATACAGAAAAACTTATGGCCTGTCGGAGGAAGGGGTGATTCATGTATATTTTCTCTTAGGCAATGAGTAACCTAGATACGATCTTCAAGGTTCCCCTGTCTGGAGGGGGTCTTATCCTTCTGTTGTTGTTGTCATAGGCACTAAACACAGAGTTCAGAGTCCACTGGCAAGGTGGCCAAGCATGGTCAGCATAAACAGGCCTAAGATGGAGTCCAGGCCCTATGAATTCCTTCTTCACAACGGTTCGATGGACATGAGTTTGAGTAAACTCCGGGAGTTGATGATGGACAGGGACACCTGTCGTACTGAGATTCATGGGGTCACAAAGAGTCGAATATGACTGAGCGAC
>SJYA01001751.1:0-25414 GCA_006410615.1 Neotragus moschatus | reverse complement strand
GCGAGGGAGGGGGGGGGGGGGGGGGGGGGGGGGGGAGGATACAGATTCCTGTGCCCAAATCCCAGAGATTCTAGTTTAGACATTTGTTGAGGGCTCTGGAAATGTGTATGAAAAACAAGACAAAAATATCCCCAGAGGATCTGATATGCACTCAGTTCTGGGAAACACAGCTAGAATGCCTTTGCCTAAACACTTCAAAAATTTAGAGGAATTTTAAATGGATAAGAATGCGGAATGATATAAAATTAAATTAGCAACAAAGCAGCAGTGGGTGTTGGTAAGATTTCAGGGTGAGGGCATAATTTTGTAAGAAAAATAAGTATATTTTTCTTAACACACATAGAGGTCTAATTTAATTTAGTTTCCATTACTTTTTAATTTTTAGTTTGGGGCAAAAATCTATTTATTGTTTCCTTACTTCCCTTTGTAGTTTTAAATACCTAACTCTGTAAATGAACCTAGACTTTTTATTCCAGTTTGCATGAAATAGCTGGAGGCAATGTTTCTTCCCATCCTCTCTGTTCCACAAAAGTATTGCTTCATTAAATGATCATTTTAGTAAAATGCTATTACTTAATATTTTTTGAGTACAAACAATATGCTAGGTGCTGAAAAACTATAGTCATTTCACAGCGGATATAATATACTTTTTTGTTTATTTCTTATTCATGCTCCAATTTAAATGTTCTCATTCCTTGCTTGTAAGTCAAGCAATCTTTCTCTTTGTGTTTACTCAAACATTTTCAAGACTTGTATCTCATTTATATTCACCATGAGACGTTTTACACTTAAAAATATGATGATATGAAAATGGAATAAAACCACCTTTTAATTTCTTGGAACATGAGATGAAATATTAGGGAAAGGAGGGCAATTAGAAAAAGCATTAAGAACAAATTATATTCATTAAATTCCTTGGCATTCTTCCAAATGGAAAGTCCTTTGATAAGAGAAGTCAATGTTATTATTACCCAAGAATGAAGAACTTTGGGGTGAATTCAGGGGAAATATTAAGTTTCAAACTGCTGAGGCATGTAGAAAAAAGTTTGTTCAAGAGGAAAAATTATTTCTTATGTCCACCGGATGCATCTACTGAGATATTAAATTTACCAACATCCTTTACTCTGGAAATTAACCAAGATTCTAGCAGGCACTATTCTCTTTTGTTCGTATATGAGTCCATAGGGCAAAGAACTTGAAAAGGCTCTCAGGTTTCCAGAAACTCTGACAGGCTTGTGACAAGAGCAGTTAAATGCATGAATGTAGAAAATGACCCATGCTCACCTCAGAGCTATTTCAAGCTTTCCACATATACATCCAAAATTACATCTATTGATCTTTATTTTCAGGGATAGAAGATACTAGCCTTTCAGAACTCCTTAAAATGTGTAGAGTATCTGTAAACAGCATCTTCTAGACAGAGTTTCTTTCTCAACAGAGTTCTAAAATGGACCAGGAGTTATTTTCCCCTCTGACATATGAAAAAGCAGATAGACACTGTATTACATGGCTGCCACTGGTCATTAGTTTCTCCAGTCAGGATGACCGAGTAACCTGAGTCAAGTCTGAAGTCCAGGTCAAAGCCATCTAAATCTAGCGTTCCCTATGACTTCCTCATTAACCTTGGACTCATAAGTTAACCCATAGCAGCATGGCCCAGCTGAGCCTATAAAGCACGACCCATGCTCATTTCCAGACAGGCTGAAGGAGCAGACTATTATTTTTTTATCTGAAGGAAGGTCAAGAGTAGCCCTAATTGAAATGGAAGAGAAGAATGAATGGTATCAGTTTACTAGTTAGACTACAGGACTAGCTCTGACACCCTATGGAGAAGAAAGGGCAAAGAGTAAAGCTGACAGGACCATTTTAATGTCAGGGGGACACAGAAGAGCAGGGATGGAGTGAGAGGCGCATTCTTTTAATTCTGTGCAGAGTTCAACAGCAGTGATCTGTGCGTGCTCAGAGAACTGACCTTTTCACTGAAGTTGCATCAGTGGCTGAGGCAGAGGCCAAAAGTTCGAGGGCAGTAGCTTATGAAGCTGCCAAAACGGAATACCACAAAGCAAGATGGTATGTGATCGCTTGGGCCTCACCTCTGAGTGTTTCTAGACAGTTAGCTAGATTTAGTGCAGGAAGTGTGGTGTTGAGTAAAAGAAAAATGGTAAGAAGCCAGTGAGATATTTCATTATTACCTAAAACAAGCGAGGCCCAGGAACATTCAGATAATGGACTTTGTGGACATCATTTGACAATAATAAATAATTTCCCATGGGTAATCTTTAAATAAACTTTTTATTGTGTAGTAGTTTTAGTTCAGAATTCGGACATACTTCTCATCCAGGTTTCTCTAATGTTGACACCTTACATAAGTGTTGTGTTTATCAAAATTGAGAAAATAACATTGGCATATTACTATTAATTATACTACAGATTTTTTTCAGGCAGCACCAGTTCCTCCACTAATGCACTTTTATTGTTCAAGGGTTCAATCCATAGTAGCACATTGAATTTAGAATTTTTTATATATAATTACAAAGTAATTATATTAAAAACCATAGTGTGTGAGACATATTCCCTGCTTTTTCTACAGTCAACTTTCCTACTAATAGGAAAAATAAGCAAAAAAAAAGTAATAGCTGTAATATTTTGTGATACATGCTATGATCGTAGCAGGAACAGAGGACTGTAGATGTCCACAAAGACAGCTAAGCTATTCTAGGGCAAGGGGCATAGATTCCAGAATCCTGAAAGGGAAAAAAGACTTAGAAGGCAGCTGAGAAGGAATAAAAAGCTGTCCCAGGCAAAGGAAACGTATGTTAGGTAAAGGGCTTTAAA
The DNA here is from genome assembly GCA_006410615.1 of Neotragus moschatus. Taxonomy (NCBI): domain Eukaryota; kingdom Metazoa; phylum Chordata; class Mammalia; order Artiodactyla; family Bovidae; genus Neotragus; species Neotragus moschatus. The sequence goes on along the minus strand of SJYA01001751.1, from coordinate 22,579 downwards.
AATTCAGTCAACTATATACAAAATGGCTTTGGAAAACCTGTTTTGAAAATTCATAAAACACTATCTTTTTTCATCCCCTTAAATTATGAAGACACAAAAATCAATCATTGAGTGTGGCAGGCATAGCTCTTAGTAAATTCATAGGCATTAGCCTTCTCTAGCTTAGTTTATCTTATGCTTTCTTGGTTTGGATATATAGTGGTCCCAATTCTCAACTCTCTATTTTAATATATGTTTGTATATTCTTTTAATGTTAATAGCCTATCACAACTATTTGAAGCCATAAATCCTTCGGATTCAACAACGTATCATGCATCTCCAAATGACTGATTTAAACCCATTTACCAATGGTCCTTCAATAAATACTGTTTAAGTGACTATTTTTCCTTTGGTACATTTGTGAAAAAGGCAATCTCTATGCATGTAGGTGTGTGTAAGTTTTGGAGAGAGAGATTAAGTTCTTTGCTCTTTCTTTTGAGGAAGTACAGGGCTGATAATGATAAAGTGGAAGAAAAATGACTGTGAGCCCCTAAACAATAACTGACTTAAATAAAAGCAGAAAGTGTTTAGTTTGCAAAGAATTCAACTAACAATGTGTTAATTCCATCCAAGCTCTCATGAAAATACAAATGAAGATATCCTTGTAATGCTTGTGTTGTTGTTGTTCAATAAGTCGAGTCCAACTCTGTGACATCATGGACTACCAGCATATCAGGCTTCCCTGTCCATCTCCTGGAATCTGCTCAAACTCATGTCCATACAGTCAGTGATGCCACACAACCATCTCATCCTTTGTCATCCCCTTCTCCTCTTGCCTTCAGTCTTTTCCGACATCAGGGTCTCTTCCGGTGAGTCAGCTCTTTGCATCAGGTGGCCACAGTGTTGGAGCTTCAACTTCAGCATCAGTCCTTCCAGTGAATATTCCTTTAGGATTGACTGGTTTGATCTTCTTGCTATCCAAGGGTCTCTCAAGAGTCTTCTCCATACCACAGTTCAAAAACATCAATTCTTTGGTGCTCAGCCTTCTATGTTCCAACTCTCATATCCACACATGACTACTGGAAAAACCATACCTTTGATTATACAGACCTTTGTTGGCAAAGTGATATCTTTGCTTTTTAATATGCTATCTAGTTTTTTCATAGCTTTTTTCCTAAGGAGGAAGGATCTTTTAATTTCATGGCTACAGTCATTGTCTGCAGTAATTTTGGACCTCAAGAAAACAATGATGCATTTGAAAGAAAGCATGTATACATAGATGTACACATATATGTTCAAGTATATTTTGAGGCTTCAAACAGCCTCAAAATAGCTAAAACTCTACATGCACTTCTTGAAGACTATCAGTATTTCTCATTTCCTCTCCTCAACTGAAAGAATTTTATTCAACTGTCAACAGCTATAAAGCACCTTAGATTTTCACATACTTGCAAGCTAAAAGTTAGCCTCTACAATTTCATGTATGCTGACAGAAGATATCAGACTTCTGTGTCAAAGATAAAGAGCATTATGTTAATCACAGTAGTATTGGAAGAATATCTATATTATTGTCAATTTTCCTGAGTTCCAGTTCCAAAATAGTGATGCAAAGAATATTAGACAACTAGCCAGTGGGAGAAGGCAATGGCAACCTGCTCCAGTGTTCTTGCCTGGAGAATCCCAGGAACGGCGGAGCCTGGTGGGCTGCCGTCTTTAGGGTCGCACAGAGACGGACACGACTGAAGCAACTTAGCAGCAGCAGCAGCAGCAGCCAGTGGATTGTAAAATAAGAGAGCAACACTAAACTTAGGGAACCAAACTGTTTTATTGACTTACTTTCTTTTTCTTTTTAAACATTGTATTTTTTATGTTTATATTTTTTATTTATTTGTTTTAAATTTATTTACTTTTTAATAGAAATTTATTTATTTTAATTGGAGGTTAATTACTTTACAATATTGTATTGGTTTTGCCATACAAAGACATGAATCCTCCACGAGTGCACATGTGTTCCCCATCCTGAACCCCCCTTTCACCTCCCTCTCCACGCCATCCCTCTGAGTCATCCCAGTGCACCAGCCCTGAGCACCCTGTCTCATGCATCAAACCTGGACTGGCGATCTGTTTCACATATGATAATCTATATGTTTCAATGCCATTCTCCCAAACCATTCCACCCTCACCCTCTCCCACAGAGTCCAAAAGACTGTTCCATACATCTGTGTCTCTTTCGCTGTCCCGCATACAGGGTTATTGTTACCATCTTTCTAAATTCCATATATATGTGTTAGTATACTGTATATTAGAGTATAGTTGCTTTACAACGTTGAGTTAGTTTCTACTGTACAGCAAATTGAATCAGCAATTTGAATACCGATAATGCACACCTGTCCTTTGCTCTGGAGGGAGATACTATCTTTATCTTACTTGATATTCACCTTCGTTTTGCTCCAGAGGGAACACTGTCTCTATCTACCAAAGCTATCCACTATCTAAATATTATTTCAAACAGTCTAGAACAACAAGAACAAGGTTAATGCCTTACTCACAAAGCCTGCAAAAATCTGAGACTAAAGGAGAATTGTCTCCCCATGATAATGTTTGCAAAACATGCCTCTTACTGTTCTCCCATTTCCCTTGCTTATTTCTTCTTAAGCATACACCTCACAGCTTTATATATCAAGGCCAGACTCTCTTTGGAGAGTAATGGAAGATAAAAAAAATGTGTGCTTGTGTGTGCACANGCCCTGGTTTGAAAACACCATTACCTAGAAAAAAGCCATTTAGGAAAGGCTTAGAAACACAAAGAATGTTCTAAATAATAAATGCTGAAAGCTGTAGTCTTCAATGTTCTTTACCACAAACAAGAAGAATTAGATTCTGGCTATGTTACTGTCAACAAAAATAAAGAACGCTGACATCCAAAAAGACTCTGCCCAGGAGAACAGAGTAAAATAACAGAAATTCAAGGAATTAGTCTATGAGCTAAGCATATTTATTCTAGAACAAATAGTCTGTGAGGATCCAGGTGCGTAATTGGGAGAGGCAGATACAAATAAATGGAATTAAAAATACAGATATCTGTAAAACTCAACCAGAACATATGACTTAATTTTGAATAATTATAAAGTATCCTCCCTGGTCTTTACAAATTATTACAAAAGAAATGACAATTATCCCGAATAGAGGAATATGTACTTATTTCTTTTGTGGAGGGAGAGAGTGTTCTGTATAAAACAGTGGAATATTTTTGGATCCCTATTGTCCTCAGACATATGCAATAAAGTGTGGCCAGAGACACATTAAGTGAATTCACTATCAAAAAGGCAAAATAAAAGAGAGAACTGTGTTAAAAGAGAAAAGAAGGGAAAAAAAAACCAACACTGAAATAATCTACATTTGCACCAACTGAGAGATCATATATTCCAAAGCAATACTTCACTTGTAGGTGGTACATAATTGAATAGCTCATCCAGAACCCAGCAGAAAGGAGAAAGAAAGGAGAACCTTGAGGGAAAAAGTGAAAGTTCTGGTGGACTTAAAATAGTATTCTAAACTATAAAATGTTTGTGTCCATAAAGGGAAAATAAGAGAAAAAGGGGAAGTAAGCGTTGATCCAATAGGAAACAATGAAGAAATGTTCTTCAAAGTGAAGAAGAAATCCAAGAATGCAAGACAAAGGATTTGAATATGATTAAAGCAAAGTTAAAAAAAATTAATCACGTGGAGCATGGCTTTAGAAAAATTTTTCCAATTAAGAAAAATATATCCAGGTAAACAAGCAGAAAAATCTAATTAAAACAAGGATATGANAAGCGTTGATCCAATAGGAAACAATGAAGAAATGTTCTTCAAAGTGAAGAAGAAATCCAAGAATGCAAGACAAAGGATTTGAATATGATTAAAGCAAAGTTAAAAAAAATTAATCACGTGGAGCATGGCTTTAGAAAAATTTTTCCAATTAAGAAAAATATATCCAGGTAAACAAGCAGAAAAATCTAATTAAAACAAGGATATGAAAATAAAACTTTGCTCATAATAATACCCCAAATACAAGCTTTTTAAGAAAAGCATTGTTTCTGGGATTTTCTTGATGGTTCTTTTATTTTTTTTTCTTAAATGTAGTTTAAATGTAACTAATATATGTCATATTAAAAATTCACACTAGTCATTAAAGAATAAAATGAAATTTCAGTTCTTTCCTTCACTCTCTTCCCTGGGCCCCTGACCAGAAGGTAACCAATATGAGCAGTTAGTAGTATATTCCCACTAAAAATAGTACCTACTAGTGTATAAAATAAAAAGATTAGGAAATATCTTGCTTTAATCCATGCATATATAACATTTACTATTCACTGAGCAATATTTTAAGAACTTCTAATTATTACCTCAATATACATTATTCCAAATGTCCTACTGGACTTTTTAAATATAAATTTAAAACAGATTTCATTACAGGTAGTAAGAATGCTAAGTTGCAAACTTTGGGGGGAAATAAAGTCATCATAAGTAATTAAAGCCCAAAAAGAAAAATGCAACAAAATATTGATTGTGGTAAAAACCAGAGAGACATCACTTTGCTAACAAAGGTTCATATAGTCAGAGCTATGGTTTTTCCAGTAGTCATGTGCAGATGTGAGAGTTGTACCACACGGCTGAGCACTGAAGAATAAATGCTTTTGAATTGTAGCACTAGAGAAGACTTTTGAGAGTCCCTTGGACTGCAAGGAGATCAAACCAATCAATTCTAAAAAAAAAAATCAGCACTGAATATTTATTGAAAAGGAATGTTGAAGCTGAACTTCCAATACTTTGGCCACCTCATGCAAAGAGATGACTGTGGAAAAGACCCTGATGCTGGAAATGATTGAAGGAAAAAGGAAAAGTGGGTAGCAGGGTATGAGATGGTTGGATGGCATCACTGACTCAATGGACGTGAATGTGAGCAAACTCTGGGAGATAGTGAAGGACAAGGGAGCCTGGCGTGCTACAGTCCATGGCGTTGCAGAGCTGGACATGACCTAGTGACTGAAAAACAATGGTATAAAAAGAAAAGAAAATTTGAAAATTTGGGATTTTTAAGGGTTTTATGTTCAGACATGCGATTAAAAGCCCCATTGTTAGATGTTATTATTAGCACACAAGCAGCATACTGCAAATAAGAAGTATATATACACAGAACACACTAGTTATAGCGAACACTCTTTTCAAACGACACAGCAGACACCTCTATATATGGACACCACTAGACGGTCAATACTGAAATCAGACTGATTGTATTCTTTGCAGCCAAAGATGGAGAAGCTCTATAGAGTCAGCAAAAACAAGCCCTAGAGCTGACTATGGCTCAGATCATTAGCTCCTTATTTCAAATTTCAGGCTTCAATTTAGGAAAGTAAGGAAAACCATTAGGCCATTCAAAGTGAAGTGAAGTCACTCAGTCGTGTCTGACTCTTTGCAACCCCGTGGACTGTAGCCCACCAGGCTCCTCCGTCCATGGGATTCTCCAGGCAAGAATACTGGAATGGGTTGCCATTTCCTTCTCCAGGGGATCTTCCCAACCCAGAGGTCGAATCTGGGTCTCCCACATTGCAGGCAAATGCTTTAACCTCTGAGCTACCAGGGAAGCCCCTTAGGCCATTCAACCTAAATCAAATCCCTTATACAGTGGGGTATCAAATAGACACTCAAGGGGTTAGATATGGTAGAAAGAGTGCCTGAAGAACTATCAACGGAGGTTCTTAGCATTGTATAGGAGGTGGACACCAAAACTGTGCCTGCAAAAGAGATACAAGAAGGCACAGCAGTTGTCTGAGGAGGCTTTACAACTACCTCAGGAAGGACGGGAAGTGAAGAGCAAGGGAGAAAGGGAAAGATATGCTCAACTGAATGATGAGTTCCAGAGAAGAGCTAGGAAAGATAAGAAGGCCTTCTTAAGTAAGCAACACAAAGAAATAGAGGGAAACAACAGAGAAAGAAAGGCTAGAAATCTTTTCAAGAAAATTGGAGATATGAAGGGACATTTCATGCAAGGATGGGCATGATAAAGGACAGAAATGAAATGGTAAGGACCTAACCAAAGATATGAAACGTAAATGTCAAGAATACATAGAAGAACTCTACAAAAAAATCTTAATGACTGGGATAATCACAATGGTTTGGTCACTGTAGAGCCAGACATCCTGGACTGTGAAGTCAAGTGGGACTTAGGAAGCATTACTATGAACAAAGCTAGTGGAGATGATGGAATTCCAACTGAGCTATTTCAAATCCTAAATGATGATTCTTTTAAAGTGCTACAATCAATATGCCAGCAAATCTGGAAAACTCAGCAAGGGCCACAGGACTGGCAAAGGTTAGTTTTCATTCCAATCTCAAAGAAGGGGTATGCCAAAGAATGTACAGACTACTGTACAATTGCCCTCATATAACATGCTAACAATATGATGTTCAAAATTCTTCAAGCTAGGCTTTAACAGAAGAAATTCCAGATGTACAAACTAGATTTAGAAAAAGCAGCGGAACCAGAGATCAGATTGTCAACATTTGATGGATCATAGAGGAAGCAAAGGAATTCTAGGGAAAAACATCTACTTCTGCTGCACTGACTATGCTAAAGCATTTGACTGTGTGGATCATAACAAACTGTGGAAAATTCTTAAAGAGACGGGAATACCAGACCACCTGGCCTGCCTCCTGATAAAACTGTTTGTGGGTCAAGACGCAACAGTTAGAACTAGACATGGAATAGACTTGTTCATAATTGGGAACGGAGTTTGACAAGACTGTATATTGTCACCCTGTTTATTTAATGTATGCAGAGTACATCATATGAAATGCTGGGCTGTCTGAATCCATGCTGGAATCAAGATCAGTAGGAGAAATGTCAACAACCTCAGACATGCAGATTATGCCACCCTTATGGCAGAAAGTGGGACTTCCCTGGTGGCTCAGATGGTAAAGTGTCTGCCTACAATGCAGGAGACCCGGGTCAATCCCTGGATTGGGAAGACCTCCTGGAGAAGGAAATGGCAACCCACTCCAGTATTCTTGCCTGGAAAATCCCATAGACAGAAGAGCCTGGTGGGCTACAGAAGAGTCAAACACGACTGAGCGACTTCACTTTCACTTTCATGGCAGAAAGTGAATAGGAACTAAAGAGCCTGTTGATGAAATTGAAAGAGAGTAGAAAACTTGGCTTAAAACTCAACATTCATAAAACTTAAGATCATGGCTTCTGGTCCCATCACCTCATGACAAAGAGAAGGGGAAAAGGGTAGAAGCAGTGACCGATTTTATTTTCCTGAATTTCAAAAACACTGTAGACAAGGACTGAAGCCCTGAAGTTAAAAGACTCTTGCTCCTTGGAAGAAGCTATGAAAAACCTAGAAAGCATATTGAAAAGCAGAGATAACACTTTTCTGACTAAAGTTCATATATTTGAGGCTATGGCTTTTCCAGTAGTCTTTTATGGATTTGAGAGCTGAACCATAAAGAAGACTGTGTGCCAAAGAATTGACGCTTTTGAACTGTGGTGTTGGAGAAGACTCTTGAAAGCCTCTTGGACAGCAAGGAGTTCAAACCAGTCAATCCTAAAGGAAATCAACTCTGAATATTCACTGGGAGGACTGATGCTAAAGCTGAAGCTCCAACAGTTAGGTCACATTATACCAAGAGTCAACTCATTGGAAAAGACCCTGATGCTGGAAAATAGTCTGGACCACTCATGGAAGAGTCTGGAAGTATTCCTGGAAGATATTCATGGAAATGCCTTGAGTGAGTATGAATGATAGTCGCTCAGTCATGTCCGACTCTTTGCCACGCCATGGACTGTAGCCTGCCAGGCTTGTCTGTCCATGGGATTTTCCAGGCAAGTATATGGGAGTGGGTTGCCATTTCCTTCTCCAGGGAAAACTCCTTGGGCTCACATTGTAATCAGTCAAGGAAAACAACTTCTTAATGTCAAAGTATGTGCAGTTGTCCAGTGGGAATATCCCCCTATAGTGCAGATGTGCTGTGGTACTCATGGTTCATCTTCTCATTCACACTGATCATCTAATAATCAGTCTCCTCTAGAGGGACCATAATGTTGCCTTCCAGAAACTGGTCACTCAGTTCACATTCTCTTCAACTATGAACAAGCTTGAACCAAGATATAGACATCGGGAAGAAATTCTTAAGACATGTGGAAGCATTCTTCACTAAAGAGGGGCATTATGCAGAAAATTTAAGAATCAAGCAAAAGGTGGGACCAGGTGACCTCTCATGTCCCTTCCAAAGCTCTGATTATATCACAAGCTATCTGTCTTCTAAAACAACAAAGTTTTTACTCTTGGGCATGGTTGAAAATACATCTCCATACACCACTGTCATAATTTTACAGGAAACAGCAACTGCACAAGCTGTGACCAACTCAACATGCCAAGGGATTTAAAGTGATATATGTCCAGACTCATTGAACTAGACTACTTTATTGCATTCTCTGATATCAGCAGGCTGGTTGTCAAAAGCTGAGAGTATGTTAAAGCTAGTTTAAGCACAAAGCGTTAAGGAAGCAGAAGTGTGTTAAATGCCTTTGTTTAATCCCCTCACTTTTTCTTCTACTTCATCTCTGACAAATGCCTGCCTTCCCCAATGTACCCTACCACTGAAAAGCCTTATTTACTTTAACTTAATTTGGGTACTTGGTAACATCTGTCCTAACTTCGAGGATTTTCATTTCTACTCATGAACTACATGGATACCACTTCTACCTTTTAATGTAATTTTATATAAGGTTTCGAATCTCCCTGCAGTGCAGGAGGCCCAAGTTTGATCTCTGGGTCAGGAAGATCCCCCAGAGAATGGAATGACAACCCACTCATGTATCCTTGCCTGGAGAATCCCACGGACAGAGAAGCCTGGCGGGTTACAGTCCGTGGTGTCACAGAGTCAGGCATGACTGAGCAACTAACATTTTCACTTTCACTTATGTCTATGAAAAATAAACACACATAAGATTTCAGATAAGTCACATGTTCTTCAAGGCTTAAAATATAATGTAGCTGTTTCCTCCCCTTTTGTCCGCAAGCTGATCTTCATTCCCCAGAGGTATTTTCTGCTCCTTTATCTGTTTCTGTGGTACCTACTTTTACGTTTCGAAATAACGTGTTTATTGGACTGTATCTTTTTTTTTTTTTTTTTCATTTTGGATATTATCTATTGACTTCCTACTGTGGAAAGTGAGGACTTAACCCTCTTTCTCGCCTCCTGCCTTATACATAAAATTTCTATACTTTACCCTTCAGTAGAGTTGTATCTGTGTTTATATATCAGTATTAGTATTCATTATTGCTTTTCTTTTGCTTTTTTTTGATTCTGCTTGAAGGTATTTTCTCAATGTTGCATGTAATTAGAATTCACTAATTTATTTATTTATCCCCAAATTCTCAGACATAGGTANTATTGACTTCCTACTGTGGAAAGTGAGGACTTAACCCTCTTTCTCGCCTCCTGCCTTATACATAAAATTTCTATACTTTACCCTTCAGTAGAGTTGTATCTGTGTTTATAATATCAGTATTAGTATTCATTATTGCTTTTCTTTTGCTTTTTTTTGATTCTGCTTGAAGGTATTTTCTCAATGTTGCATGTAATTAGAATTCTGTATTTATCCCCAAATTCTCAGACGTAGGTATACATCCTGTTCTAAATATATTTTAAAAAGTCAAGTACTTCAGAGACTGACTTTCAAATAACCCCGCTTTCAGGCACCATCACTTTTTGTAAGAATTAGCCCTCCGAATTCTTTGGCTTTCTGGCATTCTGTTGTGAGCAACAGGTTGCTTCTCAGTCTTCCTTGTCTCCTAGCCCACCCACTCCTACTCACAAATGCTGGCTAACTTTGTTTTCTTGTTTTCTAAATTTGGTTGAGTCATTCTCCCCCCCTTTTTTTTTCTGTCTGTCTTGATTTAAGCCTTCTAAAAATCCCTTTTAAATGAAGATCTCAAGGTTGTTTTTTTTTTTAAGTGCAAATTTTCTACCCAGGACAGCAAATGCCTCTCTCCTGAGATAATTGCCAATTTTCTATGGCAAGTCTTTAACTAGGCCTCTTAGACCCCCATTTTCTTACAGCAAAACTTCACTTACAGTTGTTTGATTTTTCATGAGCATAGGTTATTAGAGTAGGCAAAAGAAAACAATTTGTTCTAGTGCCCCCAATAACAAAAGGTTCTGTTTACAAAAAAAGATGGATGAAATTTAGTGCCCAAAATGATGGTAATAATAGGTGATATCATTGAACACTGGCTCTATCGCTGGAACTGTTCTAAGCACTTCACAGATGTGAATAAATTAACTCACTTGATTCTCATGGCAGCCCCAAGATCACAAGGTTTTTTTCATTCCTTTGTCTTCTCTGTTTAATAGAAATTATTGTCTGCAGCCACTACTAATAGGACTCTGAGACAGTTTTCACATTTTCATATCTGGTTTCCAACATTCAGTTTTGCTTCCTATGGGAAGTTTGGGACCAGATTCTCAAACTTTTTTTTTTTTTTGATTCTTTAATTTTTTATTTTTTTCATCTCAGGTGTACATGAGTTCCNTTTTTTTTTTTTATGGTTTTTTACTTAACTATTTTCTGCTCTTTAGTTTTTCCTTTCTACTAATTCCTTTGGGCTTACTGTCTCTTATTTTATAGGTCAAACATAGTGTTAGTTGCTCAGTCGTGGCTGACTCCTCACGACCCCGTGGACTGCAGCCCACCAGGTTCCTTTGTCCATGATATTTTCCAGACAAGGATACTGGAGTGGGTTGCCATTTTAATTTTCATTTTTTCTCTAATAAAAACATTTGAAGCTATAAATCTCCTTGTAAGCACTGCTTTAGCAGCATCCCACAAATTTTGGTATATTTTCATTATCATTCAGTAGAGTATTTTCAGTTCAAAATCTATGAGTTGCTATTGTTGTTCCATTTCTAAGTTGTGTCCAGCTTTTTTTGACCTCATGGACTGCAGCACTCCAGGCTCCCCTATCCTTTACTATCTCCCACAATTTGGTCAAATTCATGTCCATTGAGTTGGTGATACTATTTAACCATCTCATCCTTTGCTATACCTTTCTCCTTCTGTCTTCAACTTTTCTCAGTGTTAGGGTCTTTTCTAATGAGTCAGTTCTTTGCATCAGGTGGCCAAATTATTGGAGCTTCAGCTTCAGCATCAGCCCTTCTGGTGAATATTCAGGGTTGGTTTCCTTTAGGATGGACTGACTGATTTGATCTCCTTTAAGTCCAACTCAAAAGTCTTCTCTAGCACCACAATTCGAAGGCATCAGTTCTTCGGTGCACAGCCTTCTTTATGGTCCAGCTTCCATATCCATACATGACTACTGGAAAAACCATAGCTTTGACTAGACAGATCTTGGGTGGCAAAATGATGCCTCTGCTCTCTAATATGTTGTCTAAGTTTGTCATAGTTTTTCTTCCAAGGAGCAAGTGTCTTTTGATTTCAAGGCTGCAGTTACCATCCGCGATGATTTTGGAGCCCAAGAAAATACAATCTATCACTGCTTCCACGTCTTTCCCTTCTATTTGTCATGAAGTAATGGAAATAGATACCATGATCTTAGCTTTTTGCATGTTGAGTTTTAAGCTAGCTTTTTCACTCTTCTCTTTCATCAAGAGGCTCTTTAGTTCCTCTTTACTTTCTGCCATTATGTGGTATTATCTGCATATCTGAGGTTGATATTTCTCCTAGGACTCTTGAATCCAGCTTGTGATTTATCCAGCCCAGCATTTCTCCTGATGTACTCTGCATATAAGTTAAATAAGCAGGGTAACAATATACAGCCTTAACATACTCCTGTCCCAATTTGGAATCAGTCTGTTGTTCCATGACCTGTTCTAGCTGTTGCTTCTTGACTCACATACAGGTTTCTCAGGAGCTGGTAAGGTGATACGGTACTCACATGTCTTTAAGAATTTTCCACATTTTTTTGTGATCCACACAGTCAAAGGTTTTCATGTAGTCAATGAAGTAGGAGTAGAAGTTTTTCCGGAATTTCCTTGCTTTCTCTATGATCCAGTGGTGGTTGGCAATTTGATCTCTGGTTCCTCTGCCTTTTCTAAAGCCAGCTTGTACATCTGGAAGTTCTTGGATTTCGGTTATAGTGTGTCCATTTGGTTCTTTCTTGTAGGTTCTAGTTCTCCATTAAGATTTCAGATTTGTTGATTCTCTACATATTTTCTTTTGCATTCATGAATGTGGTTTGTAATGGCTGATTTAAAATTCTTGCCGCTAATTCCAGTCACTGAGTTCTTTCAAGGCCAGTCTCCATTGAGTGCTTTTTGGCTCACATTTTTTTTTTCTTCATGTACTTAGAATTTTGGGTAGTGTCCATTCATGAATGATATATATTGTAGAGCCCCTGGATTTTGTTGTGTTCCTCTGAAGAATACTGATTTTTTTTTTAAAGTGGGCAGTTAACTAACGTCAGACTCCAACCTGTGTCCCTTGTAGTGAACAGGCATAGAAACCTTTGTCTAGTCCCTTTAGCTAGGTGGACTACTTGCACAGGAGATTGGGGCTCAGCAATGATTTGAGCAGAGTTTGTGCACAGAATGCATTGCCCGCCCCGCCTTGTTTGGGCTCTCTTCTTTCCAAGATTCCCCCTCACTTTCCAGTTCAATCACCTTGAACTCTTTCTCCTGGCTCTTCATACCAATGAGACTTCAGGTTTTCTATCCAAGTTTTGAGTCACTCCTCTTTGGCAAGGATTGGGTCCTGCTTTCTGGCAAAAAGCAGTAATCATGGGAAACTTGCCCATTGTCATTCCCTTCTTCCAAAGGCAGACTCCTCCCCAGCATTTGCCAGCTTGGTTACTCTTTGCTGCCTGTGGACAGTTGCCTTTTATATTTTGTTCAGAATTTATAGCTGTTATGTACACAAAGATTACCAGAAGCCAGTTTCATTTATTTTTTGAGATTGTTTGCATTTCATGTTTTTTCTTTTCTTCTTCAGTATTTATCACCTCTTTTCCCTCCTGGATCCCCGGGGGCAGTTCTTTTGGTACCCAGAGTTTCACAGCCTCTTCTGAAAGTAGCCCTCATCCTCATGTTTCTAATCAAGTCCAAGGAGACAGAGAGAGGATGAGAATAATTTATCAATGACCTTGTCTTAATGACCACAATGGAGCATTTTCTTCAAAGCAGCAAAGTCTGTAGACCTCCATCCATTCATTCAACTCAGAAAATATTTACTGAGTGTCTACAGGGTATGAAGCTCTGTCAAAGGCCTTTCAGATACACGGATAAGCAAGAGTCAAATATCCCTGCCCTTAGGGAAGTGACATCAATAAACAATAGACATAATAAATAAGCATTACAGTATGTTAGAAGATGGTAGCTGGCCACCTTCATTCTTATTTCTAGAGAAATCCTGGCTCTTTGGAATCATTCCAACATCTTCATTTCCCTTAATTTAATCAACTCTTGAGTTGTCTCAGAACAAACAAAAAGGTAGTGAGCCCTGAAGGAAAAGCATTTGGCTTCAGCTGCTGCAGTGACTCAATTTCGCCACTGGGTGGGCAAAAATAAAAGGAGCTGAAGAGTAATTGCAAAGGGACAGATGGCAAAGGAAAAGCCATGATTCAACTATTGCTAAATTCCACCTAATCTCAGTTCTCAGTGTGACCTCTCTTCTACCTTTAGTGCAAAACCCACACAATCAGATAGAGTAATTTCATCACAGAGTAGTTTTTCTGTGCCTAAAAATGGGAACATGTTTTTTCCTAGCACAGGATTTTGTATGTGTGTGTGTGTGTGTTGTATGTGTCTGTGTTACCCATGTGTGTGCCTGTTTTGGGCTTCCCAGGTGGTGCTAGTGGTAAAGAATCTGCCTGCAATGCAGGAGACGGGGGTTTGATCCCTGTGTTGGGATGATCCCCTGTAGAAGGGAATGGCAGCCCACTCCAGTATTCTTGCCTGTGAAATTCCATGAACAGAGGAACCTAGAGGGCTATAGTCCATGGCGTCACAAAGAGTTGGACACAACGAAAGTGACTTAGCAAAGCACAGCACAGTGTCTGTGTTAGTTGCTCAGTCATCTGTGTTAGTCAGGTTTGTGCAGTCTATCATTATTAAAACTTATTTTTTCTCTTTTCAGCACATATGTGCACTACAAGTATTTGTGTATGTATGTATGTGTATATGTGTATATTCTACTTGCACTAATACATATATATATATGTTTGTTATATTTATTACATGAATGTATGCGTGTGTAGGATTTCCCATGTGGTGCGGTGGTAAAGAATCCACCTGACAGTGCAAGAGGCACAAGAGATACAGATTTGATCCCTGGGTTGGGAGGATCCCCTGCAGGAGGAAATGGCGACCCACTCTAGTATTCTTGCCTGGGAAGTTCTATGGGCAGAGGAGCCTGGCACGCTACAGTCCGTGGGTCACAAAAAGTTGACTGAGCACACACACACGCTCAGTGAATATTAGCAAACATTAGGCACAATGCCAGGCTCTTGACAAGGCTTGTTTCATTCACAATACCCCTCTGTGGGTTGGAGCTGCATTTGAGAATTGAGGAGGAAAAGTGATAAAATATCAATATTCAGAGTGTGGCAGGCAAAGGCCTCTTAGACTAATACCTCATCTGGGAATGTGGCAGGTCTAGCAACAAAATAGCATTAGTATGTTCACTGATGACAAACTCAACTGCGAAGTAAATAGGTCATATATATATTCGTACTCTGGCCACAGTATATTCACACTTTTTACGAAAATAATATTTATCTGTTTATTTGGTTACCTCAGGTCTTAGTTGTCACACGTGGGATTTTTCTTGCATCATTTGGGCTCTCTAGTTGTGATGGCTGGGATCAGTAGTGGCAACATGTAGACTTCGTTGCCCCACAGTATGTGGGATCTTAATTCCCTGCTCAGGGATTGAGCCCATGTCCCCTACATTGCAGATTCTTTTTTTTTTTTTCTTTTTAAATTTTTTTATTTTTATTTTTTTTTCATCTCAGGTGTACATGAGTTCCCAATCTTGAACCCCCCTCCCCACCTCCCACTCCACATCAACTCTCTGGATCATCCCCATGCACCAGTCCCAAGCATCCTGTATCCTGAACCGAATATAGACCAACGATTCATTTCCTACACGACAGCACACATGTTTCAGTGCCATTCTCCCAAACCTCCCCCCCCTCCAAAGTCCAAAAGTCCATTCCATGCATCTGTGTCTCTTTTGC
The DNA here is from genome assembly GCA_006410615.1 of Neotragus moschatus. Taxonomy (NCBI): domain Eukaryota; kingdom Metazoa; phylum Chordata; class Mammalia; order Artiodactyla; family Bovidae; genus Neotragus; species Neotragus moschatus. The sequence continues at coordinate 7,355 of SJYA01001751.1, read as the reverse complement.
TGTCTCGTATACAGAGTTATCATCACCATGTTTCTAGATTCCATATATATGAGTTAGTATACTGTATTGGTGCTTTTCTTTCTGGCTTACTTCACTCTGTATAATTGGCTCCAGTTTCATCCATCTCATTAGAACTGATTCAAATGTATTCTTTTTAATGGCCGAGTAATACTCCATTGTGTATATGTACCACAGCTTTCTTATCCANTCTAGATTCCATATATATGAGTTAGTATCTTGTATTGGTGCTTTTCTTTCTGGCTTACTTCACTCTGTATAATTGGCTCCAGTTTCACCCATCTCATTAGAACTGATTCAAATGTATTCTTTTCAATGGCTGAGTAATACTCCATTGTGTATATGTACCACAGCTTTCTTATCCACTCATCTGTTGATGGACAAATTCTCAAACTTTTATTGTTAGACTTGCCCCATCCCCTTGGACCATTAAAAACAACAGCCTAACTTGCTCACCTCATACAAGGGTTTGAAATTTAAGGGTTTTTGCTAACTTTCCACAAGAGATAAATGATGTGTCAAGATATTTGACTGGTCAATAAATGTATTATTTATTTAAGACAAATTAACACAAATTAAATTTACTGATATTTGATACCTTTGATGAGAAACAGTATATCATTATTATTCTACTATGTTTCAGAGACAGTAAAGTGAGGTGGTTCAAGTCCTGGTTCTGCTATTCACTAGCTGAATATTCTGGAACAATTTACGAACTCTGTTTCATTTCACTTATCTGTGTGTGTTACGTTGCTTCAGTCGTGTCCAACTCTTTGCAACCCTGTGGACTATAGCCCATCAGGCTCCTCTGTCCATGGGATTCTCCAGGCAAGAGTACATGGGCCACCATGACCTCCTCCAGGGGATCTTCCAGACCCAGAGATGGAATCCAAGTTTCTTAAGTCTCCTGCGTTGGCAGGTGGATTCTTTACCGCTAGCGCCACCTGGGGAGCCCCCACTTATCTGTAACATGGGGTTAATAATTTCTAGAATAGGGTTGTAATAGGGAGGTGGCTCAGACAGTAGAGAATCTGCCTTCAATGCAGTAGGTCCTGGGTTTGATCCCCAAGTCAAGAAGATTCCTGGGTTGCAAAGATCCCCCTGGAAAAGGGAATGGCTATCCACGCCCATATTCTTGCCTGGAGAATTTCATGGACAGAGAAGCCTGGCAAGCTACTGTTTCTGGGGCCGCGAAGTATTGGACACAACTAACACTTTCATTTTTTTTCACAAGTTAATTTTACATGAGCATCATTTGGAATAGTATTTGCTGTATAGTTGGCCTTTACCTAACCTATTGGCAAGAATCAGAGTGACTCTGAAAGGAAGACATATTCCATCTCTTATGAACAAAGTACCTGAGTTGCAAAAGAAGTGCAGTCTGTCCCCTAACTCCATAGTTTCCAGAGTATTAGTCTTTACAAACCTCCCAAGGCGTTAGTTGGATGAACCAAATACCATATCATATATGAAGAAAGAAGTCTTCTCATCCCATGGTAAGTCTAGGAAAGAATATGCAAATGATATCCTTCAAACCCATTTTGAAGGTTAAGGAAGCACTTCCTTTTCTGATTTGAATAAATATTTCAAAAAACATATAAGTTCTGGAGAGTAATAACAATTTATGTACCAGTTTGTTATTCCAAAAATATTTTTCCAATGATACTGAAAGATATATTCTAAATTGGAAAATACCATTTTTTTTAATTGATACCAAACCATGCTTAAATATAAAACTTGTCACGACAGAGTCCTGTGTGGTCTCACTCTCCTAGTATCTCTTAGGTTTGCGTAGCTATTCATTTTTGTACTATGCATTCTAGATACATAGGAATTGTCTGTTTCATCAGCATGTTCTGCTGGCTCCAATATCAGAGATCTGACATATGCTGTTCCCTCAAACTGAAACGTTTGTCCTCTTATTCTATATCTAGTAAAAATGGCAGATCCTTCAGGTCTGAAATTTTATCTAATTTTCTCAGACAGGTTAAATCTCCAGGCTTAGGTAAGCCCACATAATATACCTCTATAATAATACCTATAACTCTGCTCCTAGTAATTTGCATGTTTTTAATTGTTTTACTGATTATATACAACTATTTGTCTTTCAATCAACCTGTAACCTCCATAACATCCGCAAACACAGTTGATTCCTTTCTTCTCTGTAAGTTCACTCTTACCCCTACTGCTGAATACCGTGCCTTTCCATAAAGCAGACCACCATAACTGCTTGTCAAATAATAACCAATTGCTTTTCAGTAATGTCTGTTTCCACTGTTTACCCATTTTTCAAAAATGGAAGAGTCATTTAAAAAATAGTCATGGTGAAGTGAGAGTTATTTAGCAAAAGAAAATTTTCCTCTTCAATATATTTTCATATTATGTCTCTTGGAAATTTTGCCTGTTATGAATCTAGGTTTTAAGTTTTTGCTTCCACTTATTGTCTTGAGTCTACAATAAAAGGAAAAAAAGATCTTTTACCATTAAAAAAGTCAAGGTGTTCTTCTATCTAAAATTATTTTGATCTGTTTTCTAAGATTCTTGAAGTAAAGGAAGAGTAAGGAGAAAATATATTTTACAGAAATATGACTGAGAAGGGCTTTGTACCCTGCAGAAGTTATTCAAAGTTCTAAGTAGCTCTTCCATAACAAAAACCCACCAGGCAAATGACCCCTTTTCCTGTGTGCCAATCTAATTGTATAAGAACTTTCTTTTTTTTTAACTTACTTATGCTTAAGGGAAAAAGTCGTCCTCACTCGGCTTTCATGGTTAAGTCACAGTTCCACAGTCTTGTAAACAAACAGATGAGACAACTGGGATTCATTTTAGAGATCATTAGAAAAGAGCTGAGATGGACTTCTTGTAATTTTAAAAGTCAATACTTAATCAAGAGAACACATGCCAAAAGATAGACAAGTATTTTCTTCTGACAAACTAAATATCAGCTCCAGGAACATTATTGTAAAACAGAGTTGATTCTATAACTCCCAGCACACTCAGACAGAAATTTACCTCTAAAGTCTAATTTGATTTCCTTATCAGACAATTAGTATATTATTAAAAATTCACGGCAGGGTCAATCTCCTGTTGATTTGCATAATTAAGTTGCCTTCTCTCTGTTAAATTAAGGGAGTTTTTATTCATTTCTCGAGCAGACTTCTGAGGATTGAAAGGGTTCTTTTTCACACCATAATAAACCATATCCATGGCTATATATATTTTATACATATATATGGCTTACTTTTAATCTTTCATAAAGTCCAAGTTGTCAGATTTTGCAAGAGATACCCAATTCTTTCTATTCCCTTCTCACTTCTGCTCACTCCGTCTCTGAAAAAATATCTGTAAATAAATAGCTATTTCTTAATACATGCTGAAAGCATACTAAAGTCTTCCTTAGGAGTTACTTTCTGCCAGTCACTAAGTCAAAGGAGTAAACATTAGTGAAAGCCAAACCTATGAGGTTTCCAGGATTGGTTTAGATAAGAAAGTTAAAAAAAAAAAAAAAGTATCCTCCAGATTTGTCTTCAAACCTCTAGTGTTCACAAAGTTTGGAGGAAGGCTTCTCTTTAGGTTCTCTGCGAATGCTTTTGAAACAAAAGAACAGTTTCTTTGTGGAGATCTAAGTTACCTGATTTGAGTCTTAGAAAATTCAGAAGTATAAATCACATTTTTAAAGGTTAAATTTGGGGATGAAAGAACAGCATAGGGAAGGAAAAAGTTCTCCTTGACCCTCTTAGGCCTCCTGACAAGGTCTGAAAACTAATTTGACAAAGAGATTAACAGGAGACAAGCCTACAGCTTGAGCATTTACAAGTACATGGCAACATTTATAAGTGAAAGAAGACCAGAAGAAACAACCAGAACAAGAAATTTGTATCACTTTTAGACAAATAATAAATTTGTAAAGAACTGAGAAGAAGGAGTTTGGGCTAGAGGTAGTAAATGGTGCAGAAGTAACTAGGAAGATAAGGGTAAGTCTAAACTAGGTTTGCTAGTTCAGTTCCTGGGCCCTAAATTCCCAGTCTCTGGTGATAATGATCCCTTATGTTTTCCATCCAGGAAGGTGGTGACTCTAAAATATGCTCAATGTGAGAGTTGTGAATCAAGTTGTATTTGTAGCAAAATGAGGACCATAGGTCAGGAGACAGCATTTCAGATAGCTCTGAGAAACTGTTCCGAAGAGGTACGGGGAAGGTCAAAATATATATACAGTTCAGTCGCTCAGTCATGTCTGACTCTTTGCTACCCCATGAATTGCTGCACACCAGGCCTCCCTGTCCATCACCAACTCCCAGAGTTCACTCAGACTCACATCCATTGAGTCGGTGACGCCATCCAGCCATCTCATCCTCTGTCGTCCTCTTCTCCTCCTGCCCCCAATCCCTCCCAGCATCAGAGTCTATATATATATATATATATATATATGTCTGATTTTGGTGAAGGAGGAGTACATGCAATCAAGCACACATGTTTTTGCAGAAGGTTACTGCTTGTCTCATGAAGCTTAGTGAAGGTCACGAGGTGCATACATCACCATGAAGGATTTTAGTGTTTTTCTAGATATGAGAAGATAACAAAACTTGGGCTCATAAAATTGGCTCCTGAAAACATCTATCTGAAGATTTATTCTGCCAGTTATTCCCAGAGCTCAAAGTGCCTCAATTCTACTCTCCACCNTGTTTTTGCAGAAGGTTACTGCTTGTCTCATGAAGCTTAGTGAAGGTCACGAGGTGCATACATCACCATGAAGGATTTTAGTGTTTTTCTAGATATGAGAAGATAACAAAACTTGGGCTCATAAAATTGGCTCCTGAAAACATCTATCTGAAGATTTATTCTGCCAGTTATTCCCAGAGCTCAAAGTGCCTCAATTCTACTCTCCACCCTGAACTCCTTTTGGGGAGTGTCGAAAATCAGTGACTGCAGAAGGGCATGATTTAACCCTTGTGGAGGTAAAGTGCTAGTTTACAAAGGCTACCGTGGGAAACTTTCACATCACCTGTTTTCAGGGGAGCAGGGGCTAAATGAGGGCAGTGGTCACAAGATCACATAATCTTCCTACTCCTGCCTTTTCCTGAAACTCCTTCAGCTTAAGATATTCAGAATGCCAAGGGGCCGTGTTTGGAGGTGGCATGCCCTGTACCTCATCAATAGGTGGTTTCAGAGTTTATTCTTCTTGCTTGTTATCCAGTGTTTACTGAGACTGAGGCAATATAAAAGGCCATGAGGCCAACAAGTTTACTGCCTAGCGAGCCAACTAAATGAAGTACATTATATATTAATAAAGAGTTCCTGGATCCAGGATGTGTGTCTCTTGGGGACAATAAGTCAAAATGGTACATTCGCACGGAATGATTGTTAGTTCTCTGTTACCAGGTAGAACATTTAATTTTTGTGTCTGAATTGCCCAAACTGCCTTCAATTCACCTCCAGGAAAGAAGGATACAAGGTAAGCTATTAAGAACAGTGTTGAGTTTAACATCATTTCCTTTTAAACCTCTATTGCTGCTAAGATGCAGAGTAAGAGTCCATGCATTTCCAGTACTGAGCACATAGTAGGCATTGAGTCAGTGTTTGTGGAGGAAAGAAGAAAACAAGTCAGTATATTTCTAATTTAAAATTTATTTACTTTTTTCTAGGACTTGCAGAGTTAGTATGTGAATACTCGTTATCCAAAATGAAAAGTATTGCTCAGTGCTAGTCAATCAATGGAAAGAGAATAAGAGAACTATTTTTTTTTAAAGATGTGCTTCATTCTTTACATAACTGCTTGATTCATTTCCAGAAATAGTTTTATAAAAGTAGCATCTGCTTTTTCAAGGTCCAGATTTGTATTCAGACTCCAGTAACCATAACTAACATGATATGTAATATTGACTGTACATAACTATGGCTATGGATTGTCTGATTCGTTTCAGAATCCCGGTGAATCAAATTTTTTTTTTACGGTTGTTAAGACATACTTATACCTTCTATTTATTTCCTTTCTTTATCTATGTGCTTCCATTTTTAACTTTAAAGGCAAAACTGCCTCTATATGATAGGGACTCTCAATGTAAATAATTATCTGAAGCTTATAGACTATTTAGACAGAAGTCCATGTTGGAGTAAGGCAATAACGGAGAGAGCAGATAACCGGCAGCATGCTTAGTCATAATTTATAACCAAGAACACCAAGCATCATTGTTAAAATGCTTCATTATCACTCAAAATTGGTCAGTTTTGTCCTTTCACATTACAGGGGAGATTTTCCACATGATAAAATGAGGACAGAAAGAATTTTTGATGAAAAGTCAGAGCACACACACACCTTAAAGGTGCTCTTGGAAGAACACTCATTTGAACAAGCAGGGAGTAAATGATTGACATCTTGTATAAGGGCTTTGAAAGTCAAGGCTTTGGCGTGTCATTTGTGAGAAACCCTATTATAATAACTGACAGCCATATCCAACAGATGCACCATAGAGATGTTGTGCCAATTTCTTCCCTAAGAAACATTAAATATTGTGAATTTTAATGTGGAATATTCGGCAGCGGAAACCAGTGGTGCTATTCTTGTTGACAAGGAAAGGACTCCGCAGCATGCACACAATTCTAAGAGGTATAAAGGTTACAAGTGATGGAAATTATATCAAAGAGTTACAAGAGCTTTGCTAAGCCAGCTGATTTGAAAAGTGGACAGAATGAAAGATTTTAAAGCACAGAGGCTCCTTTTATGTATAAGAACTTCTGTTTGAGGGACAAACCTTGAAATCAGCGTTTGCAATTTACATAAGACTACTTACTAATGCAAAATATTTCATGACACAAGATTAGGGGTGTCTGCGGAACGGACATATATAATATTTCCAATTTACTGCTGCAAGGGAGATTTGCTTTTGAGTCAAGAAGGTAGCAGCCCAGAAAAAGTATTTAATTTCTTTCCTACTTGCTGAGGTAAAAAGAATGACCATGGAGTAGAGATGAGACCAGAGTAAATTTTTATAAAGGAGAATTAGGACACTTTGGTCCTCCTTTATCAACGCTCCCCTTTCTGAACTTCCGAAGTACCCTATCTCTGGGGTGCCCAACCTCCAAGATCTAATGTTTGATGATCTGCAGTGGACCTAATGCAATGACAACAATAACAGGAATAACATGCACAACAAACGTAATGTGCTTGAATCATCCCCAAACCATCTCCTGACCCCAATCCGTGGAAACGGTTGCTTCCATGAAACCTTGGTGCCGCTGCCCTGTATATATACAATTTGCATAGCTTTGAAAGGAAAGTGCTTGATTTCAATCCCAAAGAAAGGCAATGCCAAACAATGCTCACACTTCCGCACAATTGC
>SJYA01001750.1:694820-765592 GCA_006410615.1 Neotragus moschatus | reverse complement strand
GGCTCCAAAATCACTGCAGATGGTGACTGCAGCCATGAAATACTCCTTGGAAGGAAAGTTAAGACCAAGCTAGACAGCATATCAAAAAGCAGAGACATTACTTTGCTAACAAAGGTCCGTCTAGTCAAGGCTATGGTTTTTTCCAGTAGTCATGTATGGATGTGAGAGTTGGACTATAAAGAAAGCTGAGCACCAAAGAATTGATTCTTTTGAACTGTGGTGTTGGAGAAGACTCTTGAAAGTCCCTTGGACTGCAAGGAGATCCAACCAGTCCATCCTAAAGGAGATCAGTCCTGGGTATTCATTAGAAGGACTGATGTTAAAACTGAAATTCCAATACTTTGGACACTTGATTTGAAAAGACCCTGATGCTGAAAAAGATTGAAGGCAGGCGAAGAAGGAGACAACAGAGGATGAGATGGTTGGATGGCATCACCGACTCAATGGAGATGAGTTTGAGTAAACTCTGGGAATTGGTGATGGACAGGGCGGCCTGGTGTCCATGGGGTTGCAAAGAGTCGGACGCGACTGAGCAACTGAACTGAACTGAACTCAGTCAATCCTAAAGGGAGTTCTGGAGCTGGGATGCCCACTCATAATCCCTCCAACTGTGGCAGGATGGCTAGATCTTTTACTCCTGCTAGGACCCATCAGGCTGCCCCTAAGGAAGGGAGTATATTCTTGGGTTAGACAGCTTTCTTTATTCCAGAGAAATTCTTGAGATCTTCAGCTGTAAGCCCTCAGCAGCCAACATTCCAGGCGTTTGGGGGAATAAATGCCTCAGTCCTGAAGGAGGAACATGCAGGGACATACCGCAGCATCCACTACAGTACAGTACATGCACAATTTCATTTATTTCTTATAACAACTCTATAAGAAAAGTCCTTTTATTTTCAAATGGCCAGTGCAGAAAATAAACAGCAGTTAAACAACTTATCCAGTATTGTACCTGTACAATAAAATAAAACCTGTACTATTTACCCCTCATTATGACTAAGGTAAAATTGATGAATGCATACGTCCTGTTAATCATACTTCAGTTCAGTCGCTCAGTAGTGTCTGACTCTTTGCAACCCCATGGACTGCAGCACGCCAGGCCTCCCTGTCCATCATCAACTCTGGAGTTTACCCAAACTCATCTCCATTGTGAAGAAAGCTATGGCACCCCAGTCCAGAACTCTTGCCTGCAAAATCCCATGGACGGAGGAGCCTGGTGGGCTACAGTCCATGGGGTTGTGAAGAGTCAGACACAACTGAGCAACTTTACTTTCACTTTTCACTTTCATGCATTGGAGAAGGAAATGGCAACCCACTCCAGTGTTCTTGCCTGGAGAATCCCAGGGACGGGGGAGCCTGCTGGGCTGCCGTCTATGGGGTCACACAGAGTCAGACACAACTAAAGTGACTTAGCAGCAGCAGCAGCAGCAGCAGCATCTCCACTGAGTTGGTGATGCCATCCAACCATCTCATCCTCTGTCGTCTCCTTCTCCTCCTGCCCTCAATCTTTCCCAGCATCACTGTCTGAATGACTCAGGTCTTCCCATCAGGTGGCCAAAGTATTGGAGTTTCAGCTTCAACATCAATCCTTCTAATGAATATTCAGCCCTGATTCCCTTTAGGATTGACTGGTTTGATCTCCTTGCTGTCCAAGGGACTCTTGGGAGTCTTCTCTAATACCACAGTTCAAAAGCATCAATTCTTCAGTGCTCATCTTTCTTTATAGCCCAACTCTCACATCCATACATGAGTACTAGAAAAACCACAGCTTTGACTAGACAGAACTTACTAAAGAAAAAAAAAAAATGTCCTCACATCTGGAGAGTTAAATTTATCAAGAAGAAACTGTTATTTATCTGAAGTCTAAAAATACTTAGATAGTCTGTTACTTTGAATGTCTTCTACCTAATGTTTTTAAATTATTCTATACTCATAGAAGGGTTTTCTCCATCAACAGATATTTTAATAAGCAACTGAGAGTACATTGTTCAGGCCTTTTAATTATACATTAAGTCAAGGCATTTATTAAACATCCGCTATCATCTTGGCCTTATTGTTCTAAGCACTGAGGGTATGGAGGCTGGGCAGGGGAATTAAAAGCTAAAACCACACAAAATTGAGGGAAATGATTCTTGCCTCTTAGTTTTGTTTATTCTCTTCAGCCAAGCAAGCAATAAAACTAAAATTGCAATAGTTCTCATAGGATGAGGCCTCCTGACATATGAGATTATTTGTGAAAAATAGCATTTAAAGTCAATAATTTCATTATTACAGGGATTCTAGTGAATGTTAGTTACCCTAAAACAATGCAGGATAGCCAGTCATCACATTTTACAGTCTTCAGGCATCACAGCCTTTTTTGTATATTGTTTTATTAGTGCTATTGAGATATAATTTATATTCAGTAAACTATACACATTTGAAGTGTACAATTTGATAAGTTTTCACACATATGTACACCCGTGAAACCATCCTAAAAATAAAGACAATGAACAAAATAATCACCCATAAAATTTTCCTCTTGTTGCTTCGTAGGCCCTCTTCCCATCTTCATATCCTACACCCATGCCAACATGTGATTTATCCTTTATTCCTTCTGTCACCGAGTGGTATTCTATTGATATTTTCAAAATATATCACAATTTGTTTATCCACTCACATGTTGACAGACATTTGGGTTGTTGTCAGTTTGGGACTGACAGAAGCCAAGCTGTCCAAGTCTTTATTTGGACATAGACTTTCAGTTGTTTGGAATAGTTATTATTGTTTGGGAGGGGAATGACAGGATCATAAGGTAGGTATATGTTTAACTACTTAAGAAATTGACAGATGTTTCCCAAAGTGATTGAACCATTTTATATTCTAACAATAAGGGAGAGAATTTACTCTTCCCATCCAATCGAGAGAGGCAGGCAACACTACAGATATTCACCTTGGAAAGATTCCTCTTCCTCCACGAAGATTTCTGATCCCTGACCAGACTGCTTCAAGCCAGTATGGTTTGTCTGTATGATTCCCAACTCAGCCCTGCCTCCTCCACAGAGAAATACTTCACGCTCTAAGTTTCATGCCCACAGGATCTGTACTTACTTTTCTGCAAACAGGGAAAGTTCCTCTCACCTTGAAAAAGTGTGCTTTACTGGTCTGTTTAGAATCAAATACATATCTATAAAATATTTTCAGTAGTTCTAGAAATAAACGCCTTGGATTTTTACATCCTTCTCCAAACTGATAGATATGTGTCCTTGCTTATGCGACAAAATATTTAGTAAGACATGATCCCTAAAACTACATATAGCTCTTCAGTAGACTCTGGTCCACACCCAGCTGAGTATGATCACAACTCCACTTGCCTTAGACACTTCACATTGTTAAAGTAGCCTGAAATACCACTAGCATTCTTGATAACCACCTCATATCACTGGTCAGCTGTAAACACTTTAGGCAATTGCTCTGAGAATTTTCCACAGAAATAACTGCCAAGCAAAGTTCCTCTGTGTACTTCCAGAGTGCTTTTTCAACTTTAGGCCCAACTTGATATTTATTCTACTATATTTCATCTTTCTCACTTTTTTCTCATTACTCATCCATCAAAATAACATTTGAATCCCTATTGTCCAAGATGTTAGCTATTTCTCATCAGTTCTTATGGCTCATGACTTGCTTTCTATCTCATCAGCTCTGCTGACAACATTTTTGAACAAAGCATATTCACAGATGGGACCCAACAGCGCACTATTAGAGGCTTCAGTCCAGGTTGATCTTAACCAGTTGTTTAACACCATCATCCAGGGATCAGTGAGCCTCAGCCTATGGGCCAAATTGGACTGGCAATCTTTCCATAGAGAAAGATTTACTGGAACCTCTGCCACTCATTCATGTCTGTCTCCCTATGGCTGATTTCATAGACTAGCTTGGGCTTTGTAGCCCATGGTCACAGTGACTACAATGGCAGAGTGGAGTAGTGGCCACTGTGACCATGGGCTACAAAGCCCAAACTAGTCTATGCCTGTTACTTGCTGTATAGCAGAAACAAGCTCAACACTTGATTGGAGCAACTATACTCCAGTTTTTAAAAAGTGGTGAACTTAATATGAAAATATGACCCCCAAAATTGTCAGGATGGAAATTATAGCAATGGCTTAATAAAATCTAAATGGTTTAATGGTTTAATTAGATAGTTTAATAGATATCTAAATAATAAACTTTTAAGTGGTTTAATAAATGTTTTTTTATTAAACATTTATAAAAGTTGAGCTTACCCTACTTCTCTGGAAAGTCTACCATTCTCCATGATAATATATGGGGGTTCCACAATCAGACAGGAAAGTCATTGCATTTNTTAATAAAATCTAAATGGTTTAATGGTTTAATTAGATAGTTTAATAGATATCTAAATAATAAACTTTTAAGTGGTTTAATAAATGTTTTTTTATTAAACATTTATAAAAGTTGAGCTTACCCTACTTCTCTGGAAAGTCTACCATTCTCCATGATAATATATGGGGGTTCCACAATCAGACAGGAAAGTCATTGCATTTAGCTATTGTAACATTAGAGCAAAATAGCTACTGTGCTATTTCTATATTTAATACCAAAGTACTGATAACGATATCAGTGTTTTACCTTTCAAAATTATTTAATGTTATGAAATTTAACCAATCAACTGAATTGTACATTTATAAAATATAAAAATTTTTAAATATTATGAAACAAGAAGACAAAAAGATAAATGTATAAATATGTATATTACACAAACATTATTCTTTTAACATAGATTATTATCTCCTGGTTCTGATGCTTGTCTATCCTTACTCTCCTCTAAGAAGGGGCTCTTGGGTTGTCATTGTTCGTGTAGGTCTGAATGGGTTTCAGAAGCTTTGAGCTGAGCTGACTCCCTCACAGAGGTCTCAGGACTGCTACCTTCCAACAGAATTCTGCTCTGCAAAATGGGGACTTGTTGACATAATTATTATTCATCTTCCCACCAGCCTATGGGTTCTAGTATTGGTTTAGTCTACATTTTCCCCCAAAAGAAATCTACCCATATTAGAGGGTTTCTTCTACCAGCTCCATGCTCACTCTTCCCCATATTTTTAAAATGTTTTTATTGGAGTATAGTTGATTTACAATGTTCTGTTAGTATCTACTATTACAGCAAAGTGAATCAGCTCTATCTATACATACATATCCCCTCTTTTGTATTTTCTTCACACAGAGCATTGAATTGAGTTCCATGTGCTAATTATACAGTAGATTCTCCTTAGTTGCCTATTTTATAGATATGTTAATCACTCAGTCATGTCTAACTCTTTGTGACCCCCAAGGACTGTAGCCCACCAGGCTCCTCTGTCCATGGAATTCTCTAGTCAAGAATACTAGAGTGGGTTGCCATTCCCTTCTCCAGGGGATCTTCCCAACCCAAGAATTAAACCTGAGTCTCCCACATTACAGGCAGATTCTTTACCATTGAGTGATTACAAATATGCCTCATTTTATAAATGGTAGTGTATATATGTTAATCCCAAACTCCCAAATCATCCCACCCCCACCATTCCCGCTTGGCATTCATATACCTGCTCTCTATATCTGTGTCTCTATTTCTGCTTTATAATAAGACCGTCTATATCACTTTTTTCAGATTCCACATATATGCATTAATATATGATATTTGTGGTGCATATATACAATGGACTATTACTCCACCCCATAACAAGGAATGGAATTGGGTCATTCATAGAAACATGGATGGACCTAGAGACTATCATACAGAGTGAAGTAAGTTAGAAAGAGAAAGACAAATATGCTGCTGCTGCTGCTGCTAAGTCACTTCAGTCATGTCCAACTCTGTGCGACCCCGTAGATGGCAGCCTATTAGGCTCCTCCATCCCTGGGATTCTCCAGGCAAGAACACTGGAGTGGGTTGCCGTTTCCTTCTCCAATGCATGAGAGTGAAAAGTGAAAGTGAAAGTCGCTCAGTCGTGCCCAAACCTTAGCGACCCCATGGACTGCAGCCCATCAGGCTCCTCTGTACATGGGATTTTCCAGGCAAGAGTACTGGAGTGGGGTGCCACTGCCTTCTCCGAAAACAAATATATTCCTCCTATTTTTGAGTCAGGGATTGGGCCTGGAGTTGTTGCCAGAGCTGAGGGAGAGAAAGAATATGAATTTGCGACAAGAAGGGGAGAGGAGAAGATGACTGGAAAAAGAAATCAAAGAGTGGAGGAAACTGCTGACCAGTGGTTGGAAAAACAGTATCACACCATGCCAATTCTTTCATTTGGGTCCTTAAAAACAGTAAGTTAAAAGTATATGGAGACTTTTACTTAGGTACTTTAAAATAGCAAGCCATATTGGAACTTTAAAAAACAATCATGAGAGGCTTCGATGATGGTCCAGTAGCTAAGACTCTGCAGTCCCAATGCAGGGGGCCAGGGTTCGATACCTGGTCAGGGAACTAGATCCCACATGTCACAACTAAGAGTTCACAGGCTGAAACTAAAGAACTTCCAGGCCACAACTTAAAGAAGATTCCACATGCTGCAACTAAGAGCTGGTGCAGCTAAATAAATAAATCAAATTTAAAACCCATCAGGAAATAGTTGAAGACTGTGCTATTCTGGGCCTCCTCTGTTCTGCTACCTTACTTCATGCCTTCATCTCTCACCTACACTAACACAGTGACCTCTGAAGCACGTGTTTCTGCCATACTACCCTAGGAAGCTCTTTCTCAGTGCTTCAGACCCTCTCCAGGTTCCTCACCACCCACAAGTACAATCCCAAACTTTCTAAGGCATTGCTCTCAGCGTTATAATCTATCACCTCTCCCCGCAGCCCCAACACTCCAATCATAACACACCTTATCTCCTTGAGCAAAGGCTGTCCCTGTGTCTCTTACTTCTTTCAAGAATGACCCTCACCCACTTTTCAATCAGAATCACTGCTACTGATCCTCCAAGAAGATGATCATTTCATTTGTTAAGCAGTCTTTCACTGTTTTTCAAGGCTACATGAAGTGTTTCTATTCTGTAACCCAAGGCTTTTTAGTGGGACTTTTAATGTCATATTATAGTCACTCATTTATACATGTTTCTTCGAACTCCTTGAGGAAAAAAAGCCTTTCTTTCTTCAGCTGTGTGTCTCTAACTGCTATCACAGTGCCTCCCACATGGCCAGTGCTGAGCAGTACTTAATGAATGAGGAAATGGATGGATGAGTCCATTCAAAACAGCCTGGTCCTTTCTCATAACCTCTCTATCTGTGTTAAACTCCAATTACACTTTAATCATATTTATTTGATCCTTTCCATAGTTGGATGTGGTCAGATCTGTAATTTCTATACCTGCAATTTGAAGCTTCTTTAATTTCATAATTTGAAATCCATTTTAAATAGATCTCTTCTCCTAGCTTACCTCAAGTCAAATAAATGGTAAATTAAGCCAAAAGATGGCTCTGCTCACTTTCACATCCATCAGCACCTCCCTTCCCACTGGGGCTGGTTCTGCTTCATGGCCATTCCCCTGCACATGTGACTGCATCCTCCCAAGGGGCCCTTCTGGATCAGCCATGTATCCATCATTACAAGTGTGCCTGTCACTGCTGACTGCTCCCACTCTCTCTCCCCTTTGCTCTTCCTCCTCTGCCTGTTTCTTTGTCTGCCCCACAAGGCCCTTCTCTCTGTATCACATGGCAACATGAGGAGGAGGCGGGAATCAGAAAACCTAGATTGCAAACCCAGGCCCACAGTAACCAACAGAATATGTGCTTAGCCCCATCCAATACTTTGCAACCCCATGGACTGCAGCCTTCCAGACTCCTCTATCTGTGAGGATACTACGGGCAAGAATACTAGAGAGGGATGCCATGCCCTCTTCGAGGAGATCTTCTCAACCCAGGAATTGAACCCAGGTCTCCCACATTGCCGGCAGATTCTTTGCCAAAACACCAGGGAAGTCCATGNAAAACAGTAAGTTAAAAGTATATGGAGACTTTTACTTAGGTACTTTAAAATAGCAAGCCATATTGGAACTTTAAAAAACAATCATGAGAGGCTTCGATGGTGGTCCAGTAGCTAAGACTCTGCAGTCCCAATGCAGGGGGCCAGGGTTCGATACCTGGTCAGGGAACTAGATCCCACATGTCACAACTAAGAGTTCACAGGCTGAAACTAAAGAACTTCCAGGCCACAACTTAAAGAAGATTCCACATGCTGCAACTAAGAGCTGGTGCAGCTAAATAAATAAATCAAATTTAAAACCCATCAGGAAATAGTTGAAGACTGTGCTATTCTGGGCCTCCTCTGTTCTGCTACCTTACTTCATGCCTTCATCTCTCACCTACACTAACACAGTGACCTCTGAAGCACGTGTTTCTGCCATACTACCCTAGGAAGCTCTTTCTCAGTGCTTCAGACCCTCTCCAGGTTCCTCACCACCCACAAGTACAATCCCAAACTTTCTAAGGCATTGCTCTCAGCGTTATAATCTATCACCTCTCCCCGCAGCCCCAACACTCCAATCATAACACACCTTATCTCCTTGAGCAAAGGCTGTCCCTGTGTCTCTTACTTCTTTCAAGAATGACCCTCACCCACTTTTCAATCAGAATCACTGCTACTGATCCTCCAAGAAGATGATCATTTCATTTGTTAAGCAGTCTTTCACTGTTTTTCAAGGCTACATGAAGTGTTTCTATTCTGTATCCCAAGGCTTTTTAGTGGGACTTTTAATGTCATATTATAGTCACTCATTTATACATGTTTCTTCGAACTCCTTGAGGAAAAAAAGCCTTTCTTTCTTCAGCTGTGTGTCTCTAACTGCTATCACAGTGCCTCCCACATGGCCAGTGCTGAGCAGTACTTAATGAATGAGGAAATGGATGGATGAGTCCATTCAAAACAGCCTGGTCCTTTCTCATAACCTCTCTATCTGTGTTAAACTCCAATTACACTTTAATCATATTTATTTGATCCTTTCCATAGTTGGATGTGGTCAGATCTGTAATTTCTATACCTGCAATTTGAAGCTTCTTTAATTTCATAATTTGAAATCCATTTTAAATAGATCTCTTCTCCTAGCTTACCTCAAGTCAAATAAATGGTAAATTAAGCCAAAAGATGGCTCTGCTCACTTTCACATCCATCAGCACCTCCCTTCCCACTGGGGCTGGTTCTGCTTCATGGCCATTCCCCTGCACATGTGACTGCATCCTCCCAAGGGGCCCTTCTGGATCAGCCATGTATCCATCATTACAAGTGTGCCTGTCACTGCTGACTGCTCCCACTCTCTCTCCCCTTTGCTCTTCCTCCTCTGCCTGTTTCTTTGTCTGCCCCACAAGGCCCTTCTCTCTGTATCACATGGCAACATGAGGAGGAGGCGGGAATCAGAAAACCTAGATTGCAAACCCAGGCCCACAGTAACCAACAGAATATGTGCTTAGCCCCATCCAATACTTTGCAACCCCATGGACTGCAGCCTTCCAGACTCCTCTATCTGTGAGGATACTACGGGCAAGAATACTAGAGAGGGATGCCATGCCCTCTTCGAGGAGATCTTCTCAACCCAGGAATTGAACCCAGGTCTCCCACATTGCCGGCAGATTCTTTGCCAAAACACCAGGGAAGTCCATGAATACTGGAGTGAGTAACCTATCCCTTCTCCAGGGGACCTTCCCCACCCAGGTGTCAAACCGGAGTCTCCTGCATTGCAGGCAGATTTTTTACCAGCTAAGCTACCAGGGAAGCCCAACCAACAGAATAACTTGGAGTAACGAGAGGACCCGTCACTGTTGTTGAAACAGCTAATGTCATCGTATTAGCTGTTTCCCTTGTGTTCTGATTTAACAGTCAAAACACCCTGCAAGGTACAGATGAATATATCCATTTTAAAGATAAGGAGGAATTTCCTTGACGATCCAGTGGCTAATAATCTGCCTTGAATTGCAGGGAATGCAGATTTGATCCTGGTCAGGGAACTAATATTCCACATGCTGCAACTACTGGGNAGTATTAGCTGTTTCCCTTGTGTTCTGATTTAACAGTCAAAACACCCTGCAAGGTACAGATGAATATATCCATTTTAAAGATAAGGAGGAATTTCCTTGATGATCCAGTGGCTAATAATCTGCCTTGAATTGCAGGGAATGCAGATTTGATCCTGGTCAGGGAAC
Organism: Neotragus moschatus; assembly: GCA_006410615.1. Lineage (NCBI taxonomy): Eukaryota > Metazoa > Chordata > Mammalia > Artiodactyla > Bovidae > Neotragus > Neotragus moschatus. The sequence goes on along the minus strand of SJYA01001750.1, from coordinate 755,428 downwards.
TAATATTCCACATGCTGCAACTACTGGGCTTATGCAACACAACTAGAGAGTCCCCTGCACCGAAAGGAAAGATCCAATGACGTAACGAGCATCCTGCACGCCACAGTTAATTCCCAATGCAGCCAAATAAACAACTATATATTTTTTAAAAGATAAGAAACTGAAACTGAATGTCCCATGCTTACTTGGCATGGAAGCTGTGAACTCCAGTAGGGTAACATGGAGGAAGCCAGGCAGACAAAGTTTCGACTCCTGACTCTGTCATCTACTAGCTGACCCATTGCCAGCCAATTCCTCATTATAAATAGCAGTTTAGTATTTATTAAAATGTGGATAATACTACCAGCCTTGCAGTATGATTGATAGGCGAGAATTTGTGTAAACAGCATGGTAACTGGCTCACAGTATGTGCTCAATAAATGGTAACTCAAGATGACATGATGACACCAGGCTTCAAGCCTGCTTATAAAGCCTGTGTCCCCATGATGTCCTGCCTTTTGGGTGGTTAATTTCTCCATTTAGGAAGGAACTAAAGAAGATAGCTGTAGGAATTATAAAGGCCTTAGCCACTTGCTATGACAGGCTTGTCATTTAACATCTATAAAATGAGGAGTTTGGAGGATCTTCCTTTACAAATTCCTTGGGGTTTCTGAGGGTCTGATGACATAAAGCAGAATATTTTCAAAAGGCCCACATATAAAGGAATCTCTCCAAGGGGATTAACTGATTAGGACTTCCTCATACCACTACCTCAGAAATGTTTAGTTTAATAGAATAAATAAGAAACTAAAACTAGAAAACTAGAAAGAAAACAGTATAAATTTCAGGCCCTAGATATCAACAGGTAGTGTAAGAAGACAGTCAAATGGAGGTGAGGCCCTCAGATAATCCCATGTCAGTATATCTGTTTCCCAATCCATGAAGCCAGACCTAAGAGTGCATCTGTTCCTATGGTCTGAAAACTAGTGGCTTCCTTTTNGAGGGGATTAACTGATTAGGACTTCCTCATACCACTACCTCAGAAATGTTTAGTTTAATAGAATAAATAAGAAACTAAAACTAGAAAACTAGAAAGAAAACAGTATAAATTTCAGGCCCTAGATATCAACGGGTAGTATAAGAAGACAGCCAAATGGAGGTGAGGCCCTCAGATAATCCCATGTCAGTATATCTGTTTCCCAATCCATGAAGCCAGACCTAAGAGTGCATCTGTTCCTATGGTCTGAAAACTAGTGGCTTCCTTTTCTTGCCTAAAGAGTAGATCTCAGTTAACTAGGAGAAAATGGTTCCTTACCAAAATATAAAAAATATAAATGAACTGCAGCATGCTGGAAATAGGGTCCAACATAAATTATGCGCTGCTAACACTCACTGCAGTGTGACTATGCTTGGGTAGAATTCTGTGCTCCTGAGAAACCTTACACTCCAGAAAGAGTGTGGGATAACTGCTTAAACAGCTTATTGTGACTGGTGTTATAATGGTAGGATTCACTGAGGAAGATTTGCCTGAGAATGGGTGAGAAGAGGGGGTTGAGATGTACATAAGGCCCTGCATCATCTGTGTTTCATTCTCTGTTCTCTTGCTCATGCTGGTTTAAGATACAAATAAAGCTGACCTGTAGAAACAGGTCATGTTTTTACATTACTCTGAAATGTTCCTACANAACCTTTCATAAACGCCATTTCTTTCCAAAAACCTTTCATAAACTCCATTTCTTTCCAAATGTCCCTTTCCATTTGAACTCTTGTGTGTGTGTGTGTGTATGTTTATCTTCCACCCTTTTATAGTTTCCTTTTCTTTCCCATGTTTTTCTTGCTTCCTGCTCACCTCACTCTCCAGCCCCCACTGGGGAGTGCAGGCAGCAGAAAGTAGCAGTTGTGGCTAAGAGGCTGGGCAGGAAGGGGCAAAATGAAACAAACCTGATGAGCTGTATGAATATGTCATTCAAGAGAGCTTGTTAGCTTGAGCTTACAACACAGGCAGTGTTGGGGGAGATGACATGAAGAAATTTAATCCAAGAAGAAATTAAGCACACACTGGCTAACTGATCAAGGCCCATCTTGATCTCATTTTTCTTGGAAAGACGTTTTGTATGTTGAGAATTAAATCTCATGCTTCTAGAACTTCCCTGGTGGTGCAATGGCTAACACTCCATGCTCCCAACGCAAGGGGCCAGGGTTCAATCCCAGGTCAGGGAACTAGATTTCACAGGCTGCAACTAAAGATCCTATATGCCACAGGATCGAAAAATTTGAAAGATCGAAGAGCAACATGCCACAACTAAAACCTGGCACAGTCAAGCAAATAAATAAATATTCAGAAAAAAATATGATTCTCTTCATCCAATCTCAGTTTTCCTGTACAATTATTGGAGTACTCTCTTCACTCCACCATCTCAAAACTTCTTCTTTTGTCATCCTTCAAAGTTTCCTGAAATCTGAACATTTTCTTAAGAAAGTCTCCTTCAACTTTGAAGCAGTAGAGGTCATATGTCCTGATATTCAACTTTCAATACATTATTCCCAATTCTAAATAAGTTTATACCTTTTCCTTATAGGTAATACAATTACTCAAATAAAAACTAAACATGCTTACAACAAATCTCAAATGGACTGGGCAATGCAAGTTATTTCACTGACTAAAAGTTTACATCTCAACTTTTTTTTACTAGCAAGCTTCTAAAATCTCTTTTACCTAAATTTTTCTTCAACCTTGTGGATATGAGAAATGGAATATTTCCTGCCATATCAGTCAACAAAGGATGTCACATTCATCAGCAACTGCAGCCACCATGGATGGTGAGCTGGGGAGTCCTGAGGGATCTCAGGAAAGAATACCTGCCATCCAGCAGCCATCAGACAGCAACCACTCCCCACTGTGAGCCCTGAGGAAACTCAGCATATGAAAATTCAGAATACTCATCATAAAGAGGTGAGTACATGTCAAAAGAAATGATTTCAGTGAGACCAGACTCTTGTATCTTCCCATACATAGAAAAGGACTAACTTCTTTAACTCAAGATATCTAGTTTTCCTTTAATTCACAATAATCTTTTGGCTTTCAGACTATCTGCACTTTATTGCAAAAATTCTATATAACCTGGCTCCCCCTCTAGCCTCCTCAGAGCATTCTCTCAGGGTTACTTGAAATGCTATCTCTTGGGCTAGAAGTCTCAAAAATGCCCACCAAATAAAACGTAACATTCAACTTTTAGGTTGTGAATATTTTTAAGTCCACAGATACTATGAGCCTCTTGAACATTCCATTTTCTAGACGTCATCCCCAGTTGGGTTTAACTCTTTCTAATACCTTCAGCGGGGTCCTTTCATCTGAATCAATTCTAAACTCCTCAACACTCACCTGAGCTAATCATCCCTCTTCTTCACTCCCCTACCCAGGCTACTGAGTTCTACTGTTCTGTTCAGGAAGGGAGATCACCTGATGATAATGGTGGGATATCACTGGGCTCTTCAGCACCACTTGTTAACTTGATACATGTCAATACTAACTTCTAAACCTTCAAGATGCTATTCCAAACCTTCACCTTTCTCCTCAAAAATCAATCAACACATTTCATAGATGATGACCCTGTCTTATTCTCAGCTTAGAGGTTTATCAGAAAGAAGAAAAATCCTCAGCCTCTCAACTCTCTTCAGAAAAACCTATACATTCCCATTCTTATAGCCCTCCTTCAGGCTCAGAGAATGAACCATCTTTTCAGAACACTCAGGCTTTATTCCCTCAAATTTTCTTATCATTTATTGTTCTCTCAGCTTACATACACTCTAAAGTTTTTTAAAAACTGAAAGTGAGTAAATGACTTGGTCCAATCACTAACCCAACATTCCTCCCACCCTCTATTTTTCTTCTCCCTTCCCAGTCAACTTCCTTGAAAATTTCATAGAAAATGTGTTATACTGACTTACACTCCTTCAATTTCCAGCCTCATATTTAAAACACTTCACTAAAACTAGGCTTAAAGTTGTCAGTGTTTACCTTCATCTAGTACAAACAGAAGGCGATGGCACCCCACTCCAGTCCTCTTGCCTGGAAAATCCCATGGACAGAGGAGCCTGCGGGGCTGCAGTCCATGGGGTCGCCAAGAGTCGGACACGACTGAGAGACTTCACTTTCACTTTTCCNACTTCACTAAAACTAGGCTTAAAGTTGTCAGTGTTTACCTTCATCTAGTACAAACAGAAGGCGATGGCACCCCACTCCAGTCCTCTTGCCTGGAAAATCCCATGGACAGAGGAGCCTGCGGGGCTGCAGTCCATGGGGTCGCCAAGAGTCGGACACGACTGAGAGACTTCACTTTCACTTTTCCCTTTCACTTTCACTTTCCTGCATTGGAGAAGGAAATGGCAACCCACTCCAGTGTTCTTGCCTGGAGAATCCCAGGGACGGGGGAGTCTGGTGGGCTGCCATCTCTATGGGGTCGCACAGAGTCGGACACAACTGAAGTAACTCAGCAGCAGCAGCAGCAGTATAAACAGATATAGTTGAAAACACAAATAGCATTATAACACACACTTGTCATCTGTCTTCTTTATCTTTCAAAGGGCAACCATCTTCAAATTTTACTTTTGGAATTTTAGTTCAAAACTCCTAAATAATAGGCCCATGGTGTCATCTGTTTATCAATTTGAGACAGTATTTGTTAAATTGTTATTATGAGAATTTACACTCTTCACCTTATCTTGTTACACAGTTATAACACAAATTTTGGTTATTTTCATTTCAGTATTTATACTTCTACAGTTATACAAGCTGTTATTTCATATTGAGCCAAGTAACAAACTAAAACTAGATCTCCTTTCTTGCACAACTTTTGTTTTGTTTTGTTTTTACTTCAATTTTAAAAATCCCAGTGTTTTCATTTGCTCATTTTCTCTGTATTTTGGATAACATCTCAACCTTACCATCGCTGTAAGGAGCCTCTTCTAACAGACTTTCTCATCATAAAAATTTACATTTTTTCAAAAGTTCTTATTTCTTCTGAGAAATTCCTCTTAGAGCACTCAGTCCTTTTCCTCCAACCTGGACTAGTTATTCCACAATAGACTAGTTCACTATATAGCCGTTGATCTGCAACTTCTCATAGAATTGTCTCTTTCTAGCATTTCATGTCATTCTTTTTCTTGGTTTGCTCTCTCATTTTCACAAAGTATATATTCCAATATATGAGAATATACTTGAGAAAGCTTACTTAGGAGGCAAATTTTAAGATGTTACATGTCTGAAAGTGTCTTTATAATTTGATTTTGTGCAAAATTCTCGGTGCTCAGTATTTTGAAGACATTGCTTCTTGTTTTAATCAAATGATATGTTGAAAGGACCAGTGACATTCCAAGTCCTCACCCAATCCAAAGGAATTTTTTTTTTCTTATGGAAACTGGGAATGAAAGATTAAAGACTTCTAAAAAGACATTCTTCCATAAGAGCAATGAAAACACTGGAAAAATTGTCGAAATCAATTTTCCAGCAGTCTGAAAACTAACCAAAGGCTAGTAACAATATAATGCGTGTTCAAGAAAAATGATTGAATCTCAGTAATAACAATGATCTTTATAGCATTTTAATGTATTCTAATCCTATCCCCCTCTTCCCAGCTCTATGATATCCTTCAAAATCCACCACTCCACAATCATAGTAAAGCAAGCAGCAGTCACTTGTGAGTAGAAGAGGTTTAGAGACCGTCCAAATACCATATTTAGAGAACTGCCATTATGTGACATGTCTGTCATTTAAGGGAAAAACCCATTCTCAGAATTTGTTTTTATCTGACCTGACTCCTGTCTCATTCAGTGCCTGCAGCCTTTTCTGTGGAGCATTTGTCAAAAACAATCAGCAGCACTTGTTTAACATCACAGCTGCCTGAGGCAGCATTACCAGTTGGGGTAAATAAGAGACTTAAAGGAAAAATCTGGGGAATGAGATGTTCAAACTTTGAACATTTTATTACTGGAAATCTAGCCATGGGTATGTGTAGGACTAGATATGGTCACAGAGTCGTGCATATATCCAGGAAAGAACTTGAGGAGGTCCTAAATTGATCTTGACACACTGCAAAAGCAATGAAAGCAGAAATGTAGACTGCCTCACTGAGCATTGAATGAGTGTTCCAGAACACCATCAGAGCCTGTTACAAAGGTTGTGTGTCTTACTGAACTAAGGCATTTAAGAAAATCTTTATTCAATCATTAGTTTACTACAGAACTAGCTGAGGAGGATTACTAAATAAAGAAATTACTAAATAAAGAAATCTTTTTAGAGAGGAAGAATTTGATTTCCCAAGTTGTCAAATTATATTATTTTAAAAGTCTAATTTTCAACAAAAAAAATCATGAGACACACAAAAATACAAGAAGATATGGCCCATACACAGAAGAAGTAGAAATAAAAACTACTCTTAAGGATCTGCAGATGATTAACTTAGTAGACAAAGATATTAAATCAACTATTTTAAACATATTCAAAGAATTAAAAGAAATCATATCTTTTTTTAAAAAGAAAAGCTAAAGGAAAATAAATAAAATTTGAACCTGGTTCAAAATTTGGAAAGGAGTACGTCAAGGCTGTATACTATCACACTGCTTATTTAACTTATATGCAGAGTACATATGCAAAATGCCAGGCTGGATGAAGCACAAGCTGGAATCAAAACTGCCAGGAGAAAAATCAGTAACCTCAGAGATGCAGATGACACCACCTTTATGGCAGAAAGTGAAGAGGAACTAAAGAGCCTCTTGATGAAGTCTAAACAGGAAAGTGAAAAATCTGGTTTAAAACTCAACATTCAAAAAACGAAGGTCATGGCATCCAGTCCCATCACTTCACGGAAAATAGTTGGGGAAACAATGGAAACAGTCATAGGCTTTATTTTCTTGGTCTCCAAAATCACTGTGGATGGTGGCTGCAGCCATGAAATTAAAAGACACTTGCTCCTTTGAAGAAAAGCTATGAGAAACCTAGACAGCATATTAAAAATTCCAAAATATACAAGCAGCTCATATAACTCAATGCCAGAAAAACAAACAGCTCAATCAAAATANCTCCAGGAGATGATGAAAGACAGGGAAGCCTGGCCTGCTGCAGTCCATGGGGGTCACAAAGACTTGGACACACTGAGCAACTGAACAATAGCAACAAAAGGAAAATAAAGTATGAGAACAATATCTTAGCAAATATAGAATGCCAATAAAGAGATAGAAATTACAAAAAGAACCAAACAGAAATTCTGAAATACAAAATAGGATAAATCCACTAGAGGTACCCAATACCATATTGGAGCCAGCAGAAGGAATAATTAGCAAACTTGGATTAGGATTGTCTAGTCTTAGGAACAGGGAAAAAATAAGAGTGAAAAAAAATGAACAAATCTTCAGAAACCTGTGGAATACTATTCAAGCATACCAACATGTGCATAATGGGATACCCAGGGGACAGGAGAGAAAAGGCAGAAAGAACATTTAAGAAAATAAGGGTCAAAAACTTCCCAAATTTGATAAAGGACCTTTACCTACACATCCTAGAAGCTCAGTACAATTCAAATTGGATAAATTCCAAGAGAGTCACAGCTTAAAACAGCACAATCATAGTAATACAAAGAATGGGAAAGGGATCCAAGCTAAACAGAAAATAAAATTACATACTATTGAAATTAAGTTGAGCATAATCAACTTCATTTAAATGGCAGTTTCCCAATCTCTGTTTGACAGAACATCCTGATTTGCCTCAAGTCTTCCAGTGTATCCACCTCATTGTTCTCCGTGTGAACTAGCAACACAACTATCTCCCTCACCTGCTCAAANGAAAATAAAATTACATACTATTGAAATTAAGTTGAGCATAATCAACTTCATTTAAATGGCAGTTTCCCAATCTCTGTTTGACAGAACATCCTGATTTGCCTCAAGTCTTCCAGTGTATCCACCTCATTGTTCTCCGTGTGAACTAGCAACACAACTATCTCCCTCACCTGCTCAAAATTCCTTAAAAGGCTACAAGGTATAATGTGTTACTTTGTGTAGTGCATGAAATTTATCAAGATGTGGTCTCTGTCTACAAAGTTCTTCTCCTTTAGCCCAAATACCCTCTTATTTATACTCCAGCCAGATTAATACACATGCCGTCAGAGAACTGCAAATACCTGCATAACTTTTATGCCTTTGCACATGATTTTCTCTGTAAAATATCCTTCCTCTCTGTGCCCTTCTGGAAAACAGCCACTTAACCTTCAAAATTCATTTTAAATTAGATATCCAGTCTGATGTGATGGGACCCACATACACACATCCTTCTCTTCTGCTGTCTATTCCTGGTATCTGAGGTCATCCAATGCCACAGTAATTATTTCCTTATGTAAAATTCTCACTCCTTTAAAAGTCTATATCATGTGTCCATCAGACAGTCTTTCAACTCATTTATTCTTTCAAACATTTACTGAGCAACAGTTCTGTTCTAGGTATGAAACACTAAACAAACAAAATACCCCATGCCTTTAAGGAAAAACAAGACCATATATTTATTTAATTTTAGATTTTATGCCATATATCACTAAGTGTACTCTAAGTATAGTCTATACCTTGGATGCAAGAACCATGTCATACACATTATTCTAGAATTGTCAGCGCTTAACAGAGAATCTTGCATGTTGTGGTCATTTGATTTTATCATAGTCTTTGAACTGNTTTTAGATTTTATGCCATATATCACTAAGTGTACTCTAAGTATAGTCTATACCTTGGATGCAAGAACCATGTCATACACATTATTCTAGAATTGTCAGCGCTTAACAGAGAATCTTGCATGTTGTGGTCATTTGATTTTATCATAGTCTTTGAACTGATCTTTTGTCTTCGGTTTTGCTGATTCCCACCCCAAGCTGTTCTTCATTAGAAACTCAAAATAATATTTTTAAACTATAGGGCAATATAAGACAGTCATGCCCTGGTTTTAAATATTTAATTATTCCCCTTTGCTTTTAAGAACAAAATTTGTCTTCCTCATTAGACTATAAGCTCATTAACAAAGCTTCATCTTCCTTTTGTAACCTCAGTAAAGAGCCTGGGACCCAAATATTTGATAAAGNTTAAATATTTAATTATTCCCCTTTGCTTTTAGAACAAAATTTGTCTTCCTCATTAGACTATAAGCTCATTAACAAAGCTTCATCTTCCTTTTGTAACCTCAGTAAAGAGCCTGGGACCCAAATATTTGATAAAGACATATTGGTTGGATTTATTTAAATATTGGTTGAAATTAATGGATGAATCTTAGGATTTGACTGTATGTTTTATTCAGAGATGTTTTGATTTCCTTGGATTTGGAGCAATTAGAACATGACTTGTATAATATCTATCTTCTTCATTTTATGTCACCAATATCCTGGGCACATCAGTCTCACCTGACCTAATGGAACGGAACAGGACTTATCTACAGTGTGTCAGATCAAGCATAGTCATGTGTTCAAATGCATAGCAACTGATCACAGTTTTGTTACACTTAGGTTAACTGCCTGGTGTTAGAAAAGCAGACAATAACAAAAAATAGATTTTCTAATGCCACATTTTTTGCTTAAGAATCTTTGCAGTTTTACAGTTCCCTGGATTCTGATAAACATCATACAAATAAGGACACACATCTTTCTCTAAAGAACTTAAAAGTAACTGTCATTCTTCTTCATCAAAGGAGAATATTGAGACAGAGAGGGTGAGCTATATAACCAAGGGCACAAATATAATCATGAGAGCAGTTGGTAGTGACATGAACAGAGTCAGATAACGATTCACAGAACACAGCGAGAAAGGCCAGGAATACTAAGCAGGGGAAATGATGGGGATATTAGACAGATAACTCTACAAACCAACATGCCTCATCCGAAACAATAAAACCCTGACCACACAGGCAGAGAGACCAAATCAGGAATAAGAGAAGTAAAATCTGAAACCACATCTAAAGTCACTGTCTTCTCACTGAGGTTATAAAATGAGAAGAATCCTATGGACAAAAATCAAAGATCCTGCTCCTAACAGAGTCTTTACCCACAGACCACACTCATCAGGAATCGGCATCTATATTTTCTTAGACAAGCAATATAGCCTAGTCCATTTAGCACTTTCTAATATGCAAACTCTTCTCATTTTTCACTCTGAAGCTATGGTCTGGTAGTCAACTTTGTTGAAGAACAAAGTTCCAGGTTTAAAATTCTTTTTAAAAGGGCACAATCTCACCCCACTTTGGGGGTGAATCTGTATTCCTTTATTTTCCTCCAATGGATTTTGGTTTCCCAAGTGTCTTTATCCTCTGCTCTTCAAGGTCCTAATCAGCTGCATGACTCTTGTGGTTGAAGTCACAGCCTTGACAGTCCTAACCTGGGGAGAAGCTGCACTTTCTTATAGGCTCTGAAACTTCAAGGAAATCTACATTGTATAAGGGATTATGTTGAATTAATGAGAAAAGTCAAACAGAGTTAAAAACCACTGGCCTTTGAAAAATGTTTCTCTCTGACCTGGTAACTAAGAAAATCATCCTTTAAATTATTCCTTATAGAAGCACAGAGAACAAGTATAAAGAAACAATCCCTACAGATAGAGTCCGAGTCAGGAAAAAAGACGAGGGGGAGGGTAAATTCTGTTCAGCTGTACTGACTCTTCTTACTTGATGATGATATGTGGGAAGAAGCTCTGGATTCCCTCTTTCCCACTAATCCACTCTATTGGCTATATCAGTGATCAATATGCAAGTCATTGGAAATATGTGAACCTCTAAGTGCTACTTGAGAGTTGAGTCTTCAAGAAGGGAGAATAGCCTATGTTTCATACTGTGACTAACAATGATTCTAGCAACAATACTCATGATACTACAAGAGATCCCATTATGTGTACATTTCAGGACTTAAGCTAAGTGAATCCTACTCGTAAGTACTCTNATGTGAACCTCTAAGTGCTACTTGAGAGTTGAGTCTTCAAGAAGGGAGAATAGCCTATGTTTCATACTGTGACTAACAATGATTCTAGCAACAATACTCATGATACTACAAGAGATCCCATTATGTGTACATTTCAGGACTTAAGCTAAGTGAATCCTACTCGTAAGTACTCTTACTTTGAGCACCTCTTATCTTCAAAAGATAATCCCTACCATAGTGTGTGTGTGTGTGTGTGTGTGTGTGTGTGTAGGCTCACAATGGAATGTTACTCAATCATAAAGGAAAATGAAATAATGCTATTTACACAAACATGGATGGACCTAGAGATTGTCATACTAAGAGAAGTCAGAAAGAGAAACACAAATACCATATGATATCACTTATATGTGGAACTTAAAATACAACACAAATGAACATATCTATGAAAAAGAAACAGACTCACAGGTATAGAGAAGGGATGTGTGGTTTCCATGAGGGAGGGGGAGTAGGCAAATGAAGGATTAGGAGTTTGGGATTAGCAGATGCAAACTATTATATAGAGAATGGATAAACAGCAAAGTCCTACTATATAGTACAAGGAACTATATTCAACACCCTGTGATAAACCATAATGGAAAAGTGAAAAAGAATATATATGCAGAACTAAATCACTTTACTGTACAGCAGAAATTGACACATTATAAATCAACTATGTTAGTTGTTTGTTTAGTTGCTAAGTCAAGTCTGACTCTTGACAGGACTGTAACCCCAAGGACTGTAGCTCGCCAGGCTCCCCTGATCACTGAATTTCCCAAGTAAGAATACAGGAGTGGGTTGTCATTTCAACACTTTTGAAATTCTCTATTAACTATTTGAGTTTTTCTCTTTCATCACGTCTATGCACCTCAACCAGCAGAGCATTTGATTATAATTGTTGAATCGAATGCTCTGTGTACTTTAACAAACTATAAACTCTACCAAGTGTGCCTCTAAGGTGGGGACAGTCAGCCTTTGACACTGTCAAGCCAGCATATCTTTATAACCTTTTGTTCCCACTTTGGAGCAGGAAGTGTTTCTGCTTTCAAGAGGGCCTTCAGATTGAGGGTAGTGTACAAATATGCTGGAGGCCAGGCCTCTCTAGCAGAATAGACTATGGCTGATAAGCTGTTTTTAGAAAAGGCAGAGGAACCAGAGATCAAATTGCCAACATCCGCTGGATNCGGAATTAGCTCATTTTGTCCCCAGACAACACTATAATGTGTTATATTCTTATATACCTTTTTTTTTTTCAAATGGAAAAATGGAGCTCAGAAAAGTTGCGATTTTTCCAAAATCTCCTAGTGACAGATCTCCATCCAGGACAAGGATTTAGGTGTTTCTGACTCCAGAATCCATGCTCTTAACTAGAGTGAGTTTTACCTGGAATTGACTAGTGGAAAGAGGCAACAGGACTCCTGAGTCAGAATAGGAATAAGGACCACCAAGGCCAGGCTGTCTCTCACATGCTCCCCAGCTGCCTTAAATAGCTAAATTCTAACTCAGCCACAGTGTCTTTCCTTCCTAGGGGTTCAGGGGTAAAGAATCCTCTGCCAGTGCAGGAGACACAGGTTTGATCCCTGGGTTGGGAAGATGCCCGGTAGAAAGAAATGGCAGGCCACTTCAGGATGCTTGCTTGGGAAATTTCATGGACAGAGGAATCTGGCAGGCTACAGTCCATGGGGTCACAAGAGAGTCAGACACGATTTAACGACCAAACAAGGATCAACAGGTCAGTGAACTTAGGGAAATGACAATTTTTTCTTCTATGATCTTACTCTGATATAGTTTATCAATTTAGCATAAGCAGAATAACACCGTTTTTTAAGATTCTGGGTTCTACTTCTACTTCTTTTTTCTGGTCCCTCAGGCATCTAATACCCAAGGGTTAAGAGCATGGACCATAGAATCAGAAGAGTTCTAATCCCTGCTCCATCATTTACCAGTTCCATCATTTACCAGTTCCTTCCCTGGTGGCTCAGATGGTAAAGAATCCACCTGCAATGTGGGAGACACAGGTTCAACTCCTGGGTTGGGAAGATCCCCTGGAGAAGGGAATGACTACCCATTCCAATATGCTTGCTGGAAAATTCCATGGACAGAGGAGACTAGTGAGCCACAATCTAAGGCATGAGCTTGCAAAGAGTCAGACACGACTGACTGACTAACACTTTTTCATTCACTTTTCAGCTTCTCTAGGCCTCAGCTTCCCTGTTTGAAAAATGGGGTTGATGAAAATGTCTGTTCTTAGGATGAAGGTGATGACTCAGTGAGATGGTACACTGGGCATCTTGGGCACATTGGGCAGACAGCACTTGATAAATAAATGTCAGTTATAGACTGCTTTACTTGAAAACCGTTTTTAGTTCTGGATGCATGGGCGTGTGCCTATTCAGTTGCTCAGTCATGTTTGACTCTTTGCGACCCCATGGACTCCCCACCAGGCTCCTCTGTCCATGGGATTCTCCAGGCAAGAATACTGAAGTGGATTGCCATTTCCTTCTCCAGGGGATCTTCCCAACCCAGGGACTGAACCCATGTCTCTGCGTCTCCTGCATTGGCAGGTGGATTCCTTACCACTGGGCCACCTGGGAAGCCCTGTTTTTGGTTCTTGTGGTATTTTTAGGTTCCAAAAACTTAGAATTATTTCTATATGGATACAAGACATATTTTTTCAATTTTGCAAAACTATTTTAACTGTTCATTTAACATAACAATATATAAGCCAGAATTTTAGAGACAAAGGGAAATTATGTCTTTTAACAAAGGTGTTTTTTTTTTTCCTTCTTCAATGGATTGAAAATTAAGCAGTGAAAGCTGTAGCTCTTTTCTCAAATTTAGAAATATTCTTAGGATTATGGGGACATGTATAAGAGACTAAGTATTACAGTTTGGCTTATACTGTTCAAGTTCAGTAAAATCTAGACATCATAAATAATGCTATATAAATTAATCTTGATTGACCTACAAAAGTATTTCTGCAACTTACGTCTTCTTAAATTCAGTTCCATTCTTTAACACCATTCCATTGAGCTTTAACGTGTAGTTTAATGCTTTTTTCTCCCAAGTGTAAAATATAAGCTAAGAAATAGCATGCTTAAAGCAGCATTTTTGATCTGGCAGTCTTCAATTTTGCAGTCAAGAATGTGTTCAACAGGCCAGAGATGTACAATTCCCTAAGCAGGTGAAAAAAACGTGATTGTGAGATGACAGTTTTCATACCATTTTCAACACACATTTTGTGCATCATTTTTATGCACAGGAGTTTGTTTTTTTATATTTTCTGGAGAAATTTAAATAAGCATTTCTATGTTTAGCTTCCAATTATCATAAGATATATGAAAGAAAATATGGAAATTAAAGGCCAAGGAGATACTTATCTAAGTGAAAAGCACTAAGATTTCAAGGCTGATTATGACCTTCAGGAACTTTTGTCATTCTTACGAGTATCTGTCCAAACAGTAATGAACTCACTCTCCACAATGGGTCCTGAATAGGACCTTGTGTTTATGTGTAAAGTGAGTAAGTTCATTCATCAACAGCTTGTGGCTCAATCATTTACAAATATTTTCTCCCATTCCATAGGCTGTCTTTTGTTGATGGAGAGAAATATAAAAACCTTAGGAGGATGATGTGAGTGTTAAATGACAGAATACATTACTAATGTACTTTCAACAATGTTTGACACCCAGCCATCGCTAAAAACACGCAAGTGACTATTCCAGCTTTCCTTGTTTTACAGAGGACAATGCAATGAGTAGGGAATCAGTCATCTAGCCAGGTTTGAAACCCAGGATCCCATTTGACAGTAATTTTCAGTCACAGGATGCTGAGATATCAGGTAGCCCCTAAAAGTGTAACACATTTAATTTATGTAATATCAACATATCCATAGAGCATAGGCCTAGTTCCTAAGCCCTCAGATACATTTAGATGTGGCTCCAAGCATTCAGTTCCACAAAGCAAAGAGTAACTATTGTATTTGCTCCTAAGATGATGGTCTAAGGGGTTTCCCTGTGGCTCAGCGGTAAAGAATGACAATTTACATGGGATTCTAGAGAATCCCATGGACAGGGGAGCCTGGTGGGCTACAGTCCATAGGGTTGCATAGAGTTGGGGACAACTGAAGTGACTTGGCATGCATGCACACACGATGGTCTAAAACATGAAAACAGCTAGAGCTTTATTTTAAATAGACTAGATACACCCTTGGTATTCTGAATGCACAGATCTGGTACAGTTTCCTCTGTATTGAGACCTCAAACGATTTGCAGACATCTGTCTATAAACTTTAAAAATTGGTAACCAAAAAAACTGCAATTATTTTGCAAACCCTAAGTCAGACTTTCAGCCAACGTCCATGTACAACCGTGGATGGTCACCACACCATAGCCTGAGTGCAAGCCATAATCTGAAATGTCAGGCACTATCCTGGGACTAGCAGTGATGTCATCAAGAGCCCTGGCCCTGGGTAGATTTTTAGCCTTAATATTCTAAGTTTGTTGCAAAAGCAACAGAAAGAAATTTGTCACTGGGATGTTCTAGGTCAGGCTCTGCTAGAAGGGTGATGATTAAAGTAAATACATCAGTCGAAGGAGACAAGTGTTTTCTTCTGGCATTGCTTCTGAAATACCTGGTAAGAGACTCCACAGAAATATGGAGAGAAAACATGGAAACTGGAAGAAATTTTAATTTCTTCCTGGAAGAGGGGCCAAAGGATGTTGCTTATCAGATATCAAACCAGAGAAACTGTCACCTNTAGAAGGGTGATGATTAAAGTAAATACATCAGTCGAAGGAGACAAGTGTTTTCTTCTGGCATTGCTTCTGAAATACCTGGTAAGAGACTCCACAGAAATATGGAGAGAAAACATGGAAACTGGAAGAAATTTTAATTTCTTCCTGGAAGAGGGGCCAAAGGATGTTGCTTATCAGATATCAAACCAGAGAAACTGTCACCTTGATAAAGTCAGTCACCACCTGGCTACCTTGGGCCACAGCTCAGCCAAGCCTCAAGACAATGCCATAATCTGCCAAATTTGGCCATAATCCTGACAAAACCTGAGTAACTGAGGACAAGTGTTCTACTTAACACTATAGAAAGTCAAAAGCCTAAGGCTTAGAAATAATTTAATCAGTGTCTTCTGTGTTATCTATAACGGGTGGTACCAAGATGATAGGGAAAAAGTAGGTGATTAGATAGTTAATCCCACTAGGGTATTATAAGTAGAAAAAATATGGAAGACCCCTTGTAAATTCATGATTACTTTAAAAAGCAGGTTCGCTTAACCACAAAAGCAAGCAGGCTTGCTTAGCAACAAAAGCACATAACTCTAGAAGCATGAAATATGCCCCAAAACAGTAAAACAGTGGTGGCATGAGACTCACATACTGCCCAGGGAGCTCAGAAAGTTAATGATTGTTAGACATGGTCTCTGCACACATAAAATGCAATCATTTGTGGACCTAGCTTGGCACACAAGGACAAGAAAACTCCCCTGGTCAACCTGGAAGAGGAGCTGATGATGGAAGCATGACGTTTACTCAATAGAGACAAAAAACGTCTTCTCCACCTCCCCAGTTATCCTTTGATTATAAACCTGTAGCCCAGTAAGCTCTCATGGCACAGCATTTCTCACGTGCCTGCTTGTAAACCTATATCAATCAATCATTTCTTGGCTACCACTTTGCTCTCCCTAAATTCTTCTCTGCACTGAGACATAAAGGATTACATACCAGAGATCTTTAGAGCCCCTACGTGACACCAAATGGTTTCAGAGATGGACTTTTAGCATTGTCTAATTATAGCAAAAGAGGACAAAACCAACTCTGACTTCTCTGGAGTAATCAATCAATTTTGGAAATAATTCAACATAGATCAATATTAAATGATGACAGATGATCATCATTTAATGACACCATGGTGTATTTTATTCAGTATTTTATTATTCCCTCTTATGGTTTTATTATTCTATTTAATAAACACTTATGTCAAGACAGTTACTTTGCCAGGCATACTTCTAAGCACTTTACAAATATTAATTCATTTCCTCCTCATAATAACCTTATGAAATAGATACAATTGTCATCTTCATTTCACAGCTTGTGAATGCTGGCAGTTATGTGCCTTGAGCTTCTAAAAGAGTTTAAAACAGGTAAAATAAAGATATTCAAGAAGACTAGATTTCTCTAAAAGTGACATTTTAAAACACAAATAAGTAAACAGTAGTCTTATTAGCATAAAACAGGCTCAGGAATCTAGAGACAAAAATATAAAAGAGCCCCCCCAAAAATTCTCTAAAAGGCCAAGCCCTAATTATTTTAATGTTACAGACTGCAACTAAAATATAGGTGTGTGTGCATATGTGTTAAGTCGCTTCAGTCATGTCTGACTCTTTGAGACACTATGGACTGTAGCCCACTAGGCTCCTCTGTCCATGAGATTCTCCAGGCAAGAATACTGGAGTGGGTTGCCATGCTCTTGTCCAGGGGAATCTTCTCGACCCAGGGAGTTAGATTCAAATGCCAGTGGCTTTCAGGCTCACACCCCAGTTCTCACCACCTTCTGGAGTTCTTGCTCTCCCGCTCTCTCCTTGTCTTTGTTATCTCCTTCTCTGTCTTCTCTCTGACTCCCTCAAAGAAGTAATTACCAGAGCACTCTCCTCCCTCTGATAAACTGCAGGGGCTAATGATGAGATTGCAGGATAGGGGTGCCCACTCTGCAAGGATTTACTTCAAAGGCAAGGCACATCAAAGGGACTTGCCAGGAAGCCCTGAGATCTTGCTGAGCTGGGCTGGCCCCCTTCTCCTCTCACCTCCTTACTCAAACTTCCACTTAGGGTCTACAGTGGAAAGTATTTCATAGCTAGCTCCAGACAGCTGCCTTGCTCTGCACCATCTGGAGAGAGTGAGAGATTCATACCAGGTGTCCCATTTTTTGTTTTGATTAGGTAAATGCTCTCAAAAGATATCACTGAATAATATTATCACCTAATTCTCCTGGAGTTTCTTTGTCCTCGGGGTATTAGACAGTAGATTTTAAATTAGGTAGCATAAATGCAATGAGGATTAGTGCCAGGGTGGCCTGGTGCATTGAATGATAGAAGACACCAGGGGGCCGCCTCTGTGACATCAGCAAAAGTATATCACAGGAGCAGCTACAACACGTTACAGGGAAAGAAACAAAAGAACTTGAAAGCATCTGTCACACTGCAAAACCAAATGAAGACTTTCTCTTTCAAATTGGGTCCTGTTGACAATACAGCAAATATCCAGATGGAAACTGAAAGGTTCTGATTGTCACGTCGATTATTTCAAATGTATGGGTTGATGTTGTCACACCAATGAAGCATTTGGAGGCTTTTCTTTGTCACTTTTCATCCACATCTTGGCTGTGCTTTAGCTTCAACCTCAGAGTTGTTTATGAGTCTCTTCCTCCTTAATATCAAAGCCCACCTAACACTTCCCTCCACATTCTTTCCACTTCCCAGCCCAAGCCCCACCCAGAAGAAGGACCAGTGAATGCTGCCTGAATGAACGATGATGAATAACACAGAACGTAAATGAAGTCCTTTCTATGCAACTTTTTCAAGACCTGAAGTTGATCTGAAAGATACTTTCTCTAGCATGCATTGCCTAATTCCAGCACAAATGGACCCCCAAAGTCCATTTTATGTTGGAGAATTTTTGCTAACCATTTGTCTTATGTCTTATTGTCTTATCTTTCTAAAGATGTGAACTTGGATTATAAACAGTTGACAATAAAAATCTAGATTACTTTCTACACAGCTTACCCATTATGTGATTCTACAGTACAAACAGGGTAATAAAAAAGAACTCGGAGACAAAATGTCTTTTTCTTCTCTCTGAAGATTGAAACATATGATTGACTCATGCCCAATGTCATGTTTAAGGGAGTTAGAAAAATTCAACATTAGACTTAGAGTGCTGTCAGTATTGTTACACAAGCTGCTAAAACCCATCTTTTTCTAAACCTCCTACAGCTTTGGATTTGCAGGGCTATCTACAACAGAGATTTACTTTCTAACGTGTTCAGACTGCAACTGCAATAAACCACTGTTATTTTCAGCTGCAACTCACAGAACCCATTTCAGACTCTGATTCTTTTCCTTTGCCTCTGATTACAAAAAAAAAGCTAATCAAATTATATGGTCATGTTATTTGATGTAGAAAAAACACTGGATAAAACCCAAGACCATTCATGATAGAAACTCTCAACAAGTTGGGAATAGAGAGGTTTTAGCCTCCGCTTGGGGCTTCCCGGATGGCTCGGTGGTAAAGAATCCACCTGCCAACTCAGGAGATGTGAGTTTGATCCCTGGGTCAGGAAGGTCCCTGGGAGAAGGAAATGGCAACCCACACCAGCATTCTTGCCTGGGAAATACCATGGTGGGCTACCGTCCATGGAGTCGCAAAAAGTCAGACATGACTTAGTGACTAAACAACAATAGCAGCAAAGCCTCCACTTGATAAAAAGCATCTACAAAAAGCCTATACCTAACATCATACTTCATAGTGAAAGACTGAATGCTTTATAACAACAGAAACGAGGCTAGGAAGTCTGACACCTACTTTTATCACTCTTACTCAATGCACTACTGAAAATTCTGGTCACTGCAATAAGGTCAAATAAATAAATAAAAGGCATAAAACCAGAAAGGAAGAAATAAAACTGTCTGTCTTTGCATATGGCATGATTATCTACATAGACGGCCCCAAGTATTAATAGTTTATAGAAATCATCCTAGTAAGTTCAGCAAGATCAAAGAATACCAAATCAACACAAAATCAATCACATTTCCACATACCAACAATAAGCATGCAGAACCACAGTTAAAGTCACAAATGCCATTTACAATTTCCCCCCACAGTAAGTAATATGCTTAGGTATATTCAAGCCACAGTACGTGCAGAAATGATATGCTGAAAATTACAAAACACCGATGAAACAAAATAGTGCCACAAAGAAATACAAATCAAATACTACAACATCAGAGTTTAAAAGAGTTCAAAGCTAAGAGGGAAAAGATTTAAGGTAAAGAACACAATGTAGACTTGTAATCTCAATTTCCCAGTAATCATCTCAGTAAACTGACCTTTAATGCAAGCAAATATTTGAGCAAAAAGAACACTAGTGTTAGAGTTTAATAATATTTGGATATTAATCTTGGCCCTGGGAATGCCAGTTAAGTGCTCAGTGATTCCAGACAAGAGTTATACACATTCAGCTTTCTCCTCTGTAAGTACGAAATAACTGGACCTCCCTCACAAGTATACTGGAAGATTGAATTATGAAGTAAACAGAAAAGCAGCTGGCCCAGAGCCACTTAGGAAGAATGCAGTATGTTCAGGCTCTGGTAGCTATCATTTTATTTGTGCTAACTGAGGCACCAAGCTGTGGACAATCTTCAAGTGATGGGGAACATCTTATTTTCACTACCAGAAGGTATGACGAGTGAAGATGGTCATTTACTAAACACTTACTATTGGGTTTCCCTTGTGGCTCAGATGGTAAAGAATCCACCTGCAATGCAGGAGACCTGGGTTCAATCCCTGGGTTTGGAAGATCCCCTGGAGGAGGGCATGGCAACCCACTCTGTTATTCTTGCCTGTAGAATCCCCATGGACAGAGGAGCCTGGCTGGCTACAGTCCATGGGGTTGCAATAAGTCGGAGATGACTGAGCGACTAAGCACAAGCATCGTCCAGTACCAGGGCTTCCTAGGTGGCTAGTTAGTGGTAAAGAACCCGCCTGTCAATACAGATAGACTTAAGAGACTTGGTTTCAGTCCCTGGGTTGAGAAGATCCCCTGAAGAAGGAAATGGCAACCCACTCCAGTACTCTTGCCTGGAGAATGCCATGGAGAGAGAAGCCTGGCGGCCTGTAGTCCATAGGGTTGCCGAGAGTCAGACACGACTGAAGCAACTGAGCACGCACGCACGCCCGTCCAGTACCAACAGTTTTACAGTATTCAAACATTCCATCCCCAGGCAATACAGAGAGGAAGCCACAGTTAACTGCATTTTAGAGACAAGAAAACTGAGCGCAGTCACATTCCTGCAGATCATTCCACGGGTCACTAACAGAACCAGGATGAGGGCCTATCTCCGAGAGCTCCCTTATCCAAATGTCTTTCCTCCAGTTCACCCAAGGCAAGAACTGCCTGCACCCCTTCTCCCTGGTTTAACAGTTTAACCTAAAAGCTGGCCTGCAATCTCTCTCTCCAACTCCTGTTTTAGTTGCAGGGGACTGTAGAGTACACAGCCCATTTTCAGAGAACTGAAAGTTGGTGCCTTTGTGTGCTAATGAATTTTTAATGCTTCCTTGAGCAAATTCCTTCTTTTATTTTGTAAATTTGAATTAGCTTCTGTGTTAACAGAAGTGACTAAAAAGTTGTGAGTTTTATGATATGGAAACCTTTGTGGTTTCTGTATATATTGTAAGAATAATACATGAAAAAAGTGACTGCCATGGGATTAACCTTAAATCTTGTCACTAAAACTCAGTAAAGACTGTTGAACTCGAGTGGGCATCTCACAGATGAAGGAAATAGAGAAATTGAGAAAAGCAGAGGAACGGGTCAGAAAAGATGAAAGGAAAATTTTGCAGGATTCCAAACGGAAACTGGGTCTGCTGAACATGATTGCCAGTGATAATTCATGTTTTAATATTTATTTTTTTGGCTCTGTCAGGTCTTAGTTGCAGCATAGGGGATGTTTCGTTGTGGCACGCGGGCTCTCTAGTTGAGGTGCACAGGCTTAGTTGCCCCACAGCATGTGGGATCTTAGTTCCCCGACAAGGGATTACACACTCATGCCCTGCACTAGAAGGTGGATTCTCAACCACCGGACCACAGGGAAGTCCCAATCAATGATAATTCTCATTCCACATGATACATCATCATTACCATCATGCCACTGCTCAGAGCTCTCCTCTATGTTCTCACCTGTTGTACACCAGCCATTAGCTTTATAAATGCATACAAGGTTTACATTGTCCACACTTCCTTTATATTTGTCAAATTTGAAACTTTTTCTGAGCTGGTTAGATGGTAGATAACAGATCATACCGATGAAGAGTGTATGCTCTGAGTCTCTATCCCAGTTATGTTTCTTATTAAATAGATAACTTTGTGGGGAGTTATTTAACCTCTCTGAGCTTCCAGTTCCTCAACTATAAAAGGGATTCTAATACTAGCATCTACTTCATTAGACTGTTACAAGGATCAAATGAGATAACGAAACACCTCCAAAGGGACAGAGCCCAGGATTCTGGGCACTCCTGGTACCTAACATGCATCATCAACATTGGCATCAGCATCAAATTGTGAGTTCAAAATTGTGGTGATGCAATTACATTTTATACAGAGCAGGATCTTATGTGATGTTTGCTGGTATTAATAATACAAGATGATGACACTCCAAGAACCAACCAAATGGAGAAAATGTCTCAAGAGAAATTGTTTAAAGTGTAATTGGAAGACAGTTCACAATAACCCACTGTATATAATGAGAGTTAAGAGCAAAGCCTTGCCCTTACACTTCCTGTTTTTGTATATTGTACCTTTTCTATTTCCTTTTTTTAATTGTCTCAATTGATAAAATATTCCATCTTATTAAATAGCCAGTATTCCCCAGTGACCCCATGAGAACTAACAATAGTAAAAGAAAAAATAAGACAAGGTGACAATAACACATTCTTTCATATTTTTACTTCATTTGGTATCTTATTTTTCCCCCAAATATGATATAATTATATGTCTGAAAGATGTATTCTTCGTGATTTCAGACTACAAGAGCATGAAAAAAACCCACCCATTAATTTATGGCAGTTTATTTTACATACATATGGGAAAGTTCATCTGGCTTGAGCTATTTTTCGGACCCCAAGGAGGCTGCTATTGATTTAGTACTCCACTGGAATACAATCCTGCAAAACACATAACATGGGAAAACCTAATTATGGTAATAAGAATCAAGCATGCATAATTCCATTAAAAACAGTCTCCACGCCCCATACATCATGGTATTTTTTTTACCACTCTTATGTTCATTAGGAGAAAATTATCTGTTAGTGGTAAGTGGACTCTAAATGCACTGTTTACATTGAAAGTGGAAAAAAGCTAATGTCACGTTTCATGTCAAAACAATTACTGCTATTGGTGTTTCCTTACTGTATTATTTCAAAAAAATGTGTAATGAAAGCCAAACTGTGCCTACACTGAGTCATTATCTGAGTTTCCACTGGGGAAGAATCCCCCCTCACTATTCTTTGTGGGTAGATATTTGAGTTCAGGCTCACGTAAGTTATCAAAAGTTACCTTACTGGTCCTTACTATCTATAACAGGCAGCTGTCTTCTACCTGTAATCAACCATGAAGACAAAAATTTTGTTTTTTATTTCTGCAGAGAACAAACAAGGAACCGTAATGCAAAATGCCTTAAACAAAAGTTCACAGGGATCCCACAGTTTCAGAGGCGGGACAGATAATTTAGTTCTATTCCAAATTTCCAGCAACCAAAAGAATCTCCAAAGATAGATGTTTCCAGTAAGGAGCCCACTGCCTCAAAAGATAACCTATTCTACTTATGAATAATTCTGTGAGGAAGTTCTTTGCTGGTTTAAACAGCTTTGTCACTCTTATCTGTTGGGCAAGTTCTTCTATGTAAACATAGATTAGGACCAGGTGGACACAGATGAATGACATGAGAGAGATGGAAAAGTTAAACAAATTGAACAAATACCATGAGTAGGAAATATTTATGTACCATAAAATATGAAAAATTGGCTCCCTTTCTGTTATCAAAGAGACATAAATGGATACAATAAATTGCCATTTTTATCTATCAAGCTGATAGATATTTCTGAAAAGTAACACATGTTGGAGAGTTGGATGAAGAATAAGGAGTGAGGAATAGGATCATTTATACAATGACAGTGGAGTGTAAACTGTTATAAGTTTTCATATGTGCATTTTTGCAATGTGTCAAGAGCTGCAAACATATGTTTACCTTTGACCTTAAAGTCCCATTTCTATTAATGGACTCTCAGGAAAAAAGTACATGATAATGTTCATTATAGCATTATTTCAATATAAAACTAGAAATTATATAAATATTAGTAATATTTTTGTGACCCTGTTTAGTGCAAAAGAGTTCAAGGGGTTCTCCGGATCAAGGCTGGTTTATACTGGATGCCTGAAACTCTCCTGTCAGCTTGTTTAAAAGTCACTTTTGTGGAATTAGTCAAAGCAGGTCCAGAAACGCACAAAAAAAAAAGGAGGTAAGAAGTTTTGAATTGTCATCCTGCATTACCTTCCTTCACACTGTGATCTTCATGAAATTCCCACTCTTTGCTAACCTGATGTCCCCTTACTCACAAGAACCATCATCATTTGAGCCTCTTCATGAAGAGTTTCAAAATTAGTTTCCAATAAAATAATTAAGAAATCTTACATGTCATTATTACCTAAGTAGCTGAAATTCCCTTTTAACATTTTAATGTGGACTGAACTACAGTTTTAATAGGGACATTCTACTAAAGGTAATTTTGTTGTCATTACTTTAAATTACATTAATGTTCTTGAATACTATATTTTGCTTTTTCTTTATTCAGAACTTAACTTCTCCAAAAATGATTTAAGGAAAAAAGTGTGATATTAACTGATTTCATTCAAATACATTAAGCAGGAAGTATATGTCCACTGAATTGAATGTAGGTCCCAGACATGTGGGAATAGAGTTTATATGGTTGAATGTAGGTTACCTTAATTGACAGTCCATAAATCCTCTTTATTTTACTTTGCTCATGGTAAATGATAGTAATCATGGTAGAAGTCATACAATAATAAAATTTCTTACAGGAAGCACCTACTACTTAAATCACAGCGCTACTTAATTAAAGCTAGGGCTCTCAAATGAGAAAAATTACTTGCTGAGTACAAAGAGCACACTGTTCCTTCATCAAGTCACCTGTATGAATGAAAATGCCCACATATTACATTGGAAGCTATGTAAATAAAATTGAGCTAAAAATCAATACAGGCAAAACTGAAGGGACTAGAAAATTGTGCTTCTGTAATAGTGACAAGATTTGTAATAACCTGGGGGAGGAAAAAATAGGCATTTCTTTATAGGAGGCAAGGGAGAAATATGACATGAAAGCCAGAGGCTATGCTGAGCCAGTGAAACTGTCCATTATTTAAACTGCATGTGGTGACACTCACATAAACTGGTGTAGCAAGATGCATCTAAAAGCAAATGATGTGAGGGATTTAGCGTGAAATACACTGTGGGATCCTGCACTTGATGGGAGGTACAGGTGCGTTTTGTCTTAGGAGAATGTGGTGCTGGAAATGCAAAACCTTGAAAGAAAGCAAATTAAAAGCTGAGTGCACTAGATCTATAATTCCAACCCTGTTTAAGACTACTGACAACTAGGCCAAAAATGTGGGAATAAAGATTCTTATAGTAGAAAGAGAAAGCAGGGCAAAGGAAAAGAAAAAAGGAGACAAGAAAATGGAGGAAAGCAGTGCAGTGTAAGGGGATGACAAAAAATGAAAAAGCAGAGGGAAAAAATGAAGACTAGCAAGGAGACATATCTAGGAGACAGGTAAAAGCAGGCAGGTCCAACACTTCCAAAACGCCAAAACTGTGTTACTCAAACTGGAGTGGAAATTGGAGACCCACTCCAGTATTCTTGCCTGGAAAATCCCATGGACAAAGGAGCCTAGAGGGTTATAGTCCATGGGATCACGAAAGAGTCAGACACAACTTAGCGACTAAACAATGACAGTATTAAGCAAAATCTGCAAAAAAGTTTTCCCGCTTCCAGACAAAATTGTAAAATCAATGATGATGGTCTTCATTATGCCTACTCTAAGCCTGTATTTCATGGATCACAAGTATTTTCTTAAAGGGACTGAATATAAATGCTCTGGGCTTTAGGAACTACTCAACTCTGCCCTTCTGGCATAAAAGCAGACATAGACAGTGTGTACGCAAATAGGTATGGTTGTGTTCTAATAAAACTTTATTTACAAAAACAGGCAGGAGGACAGATTTGTCTAATCAGCCCATAGTGTTCCAATCTTACTATATTGTATTGCTCCCTTTAATACCTCCTGCTAAGCTTTGCCCCATCACTTAATGGCCCACTGACTCTCCATAATTTTTACAATTTTGCTCCCTGTCTTCAAAACCTATCTTCCAATTTCTCCTTGCATTACAGTAAGTCTTTCTGTATCTTTCCGTTTGCAGCTAACCACCATGATAAAAATTTCCTGCTTAGAAACTTAGGCAAGGGAGAGCATCACAGCCTAGCAGGCACCACAAGATCCATCTATCACTAGACAGACATATCCCAGTCGAACTGTGCTTGGCTTCTGTCCAATATCTATATGGTTATTTGTTCAGTTATTCAAGAACTGGTACCTGTTATGCGCTTTAACCTATACACAAGATTAATTGTAAAAAAGACTTCTTGACTTTAGGTGATACAACCTAAAGTTGGGTGGATTACTTCCACGCCCATTACCTTCCTATCTTTTCTCACCCATCAAGTCATTAGGTAGCCATGAGTAACCTCAATAGTGAGAAAATCAATCTGAAATGGGGGTGATGCAAAAACTGGGAAAGACTAAGAAAGAAGTTATTTGAGGGCCAAAGACTTGATAGCTGAGAAGTTACTTCTCCTCACTAGCGTTTCATTTCTGGTGGTCCTTCACTTCTAGGCCATGTTGGGTAGTAGTCACCAACGAGCTCTGCCCCAGTAAGAGAGAGTTCTGCCCCAGTAAAACCAATTTATCAGAAGAAAAACTGCCTTTACTCTTTCTTCTTTAAGTTTATGTCATTTTGCAAAGAACTTCTAAATAGAAATGGTTCGTGACTACCAAACCTTGCTACCAAACTATAGGAAAACTTTTGTTAAAACAAGTAAGATTCAAGAGTCTGCTTAAGGCTATGGAACATCAGAGTTAATTAACATCAAGTTAATCTTCCTATCAGGAAGCTATATAAGGATAAAATAAAAGGACATCTGCTTGAAGGCAACAAATGGCTACCATGGCAACAAGGACAGCCGTGGTATAGGCACTCCAATCTGCCTTCAAGAGAGAAAAGAAACAACCTAAATGTCCATCGGCAAATGAGTGGTAAAGAAGATATGGCACACTGAAATATTATTCAGCCATAAAAAAGAATAAAATAATTCTATTTGCAGCAACATGGATGGACCTAGAGATTATCATACTAGAAGTAAGTCAGAAAGAGTAAGACAAATATCACATGATATTACTTATACGTGGAATCTAAACTACGAAACAAATGAACATACCTATGAAACAAAATCAGACTCACAGATTTAAAGAAAAGACATGGTTGCCAAGGGAGAGGTGGGTGGGGAAGAGAAGAGTTGGGAATTTGGGATCAGCAAATACAGAACATTATATATAGACAGGATAAACATCAAGGTCCTGCTTTATTGCACAGAGAACTATATTCATTATCCTGTGGTACACCATAATAGAAAAGAATAAGAAAATTTCTCCAATTCTTTTGCTATCCCATGGACTACATGTAGCCTACCAGACTGCTCTGTCCATGGGATTTCAAGAATACTGGAGTGGGTTGCCATTTCCTCCTCCAGGGGATCTTCCCAACGCAGAGATTGAACCCATACCTCCTGCATCTCCTGCATTAGCAGGTGGACTCTTTACCACTGAGTGACCAAAGAAGCCCACTTTGAGGCACTTTGCCATATAGCAGAAAGTAAACACGATGTTGTAAATCAGCTATGTGTTTGCATGTGTGTGTGCACGCTCAGTCGTGTCTGACCCTTGGCAATCCCATGGACCGCAGCCTACCAGGCTCCTCTCTCCATGGAATTTTCCAGACAAATACTAGTGTATTCTCTACTCCAATAGAGAATTTCTGGAGTAAAGGCCAACTCTACAAGATCCTACTCTACAAGGTCTTCCCAACCCTGACGTCGAACTGGCCTCTCCTCGGTCTCCTGCATTGGCAGTGGGATTCTTTACCACTGAGCCACCTGTAAAGCCTGTAAATCAGCTATACTTCAATATAACTTTGTTTTAATGAAAATAAAATCTACTGGGGAAAAAGAGAACAAGGTGCAAAAATTACAGTTAGCCACCAGCCGCCACATCACAATGTGGAATCTAGTGAAGCCACTCATGCTCGGGCCATATCCTCTCCTGGCTACTCTTGTCCAACATGGAAGTCTCCTAACGAGCATGCTCCTTACCCTGAAGCTCCTTAGCAGCCTAGTTGTGCCTATCTGGAAGCTGCTCTGGTCTGAGACACTTCCTACCTAATCTTCTTTCCTCCTGGGCTCTCATAGGCATCAGACCTGCCTCATGGTCTGTCCATCCACTCCTGCTCTCTCCACCATATGATGCACATTTACCAACCTCACAAATGATGACACTTCCACAGTAGTGCAGCCACATTCCGCACGAGCCTAAGAAATAGTTTTTTAATCAAATGCTTCACTATGCCTGTCACCAACAGCTTGTATAAGACAGAGAACTGCTTCCCACCATGTGAACCTTTGGTGTGTTTTGCCAGCAAAATGGCTGCAGTTTTCTATTAGTGGACATGTTTTTCCTGAATGGAAATGCATAATTTAGGTTTAATAAGACTTTTCAACATAAGCTGTACATACAAATGTGTATTTTCTCCTTTCCTTGTGTTTACAGCATGAGATAAGCTGTAGACCAATTTTATGTAGCTATTTTTATATGCAAATAGGAAGTTATTTTTGCATGTTTTTGGTTTTATAGGAGACAGGCAAGAGAATTTCAAGTAATGCAGTTTTCCACTCTAGTCAGAGAATTGACTTTCCTATTTTCTGCTTTCTGCAGGCAGCTTTATCTCTTGACAGCTGATGAAAAATATTTAAACATTAAAGTCTTGAGAAATCAATACAATTTGGTAAATGATTTCATTATTTCAAAGTGAAATGAGCTCATTTTGGCATTTTGAACATGAGCTGAGATGGTCAGTTGACCTCTTCCTCCATTCGAAGACAAGAGGCTGCATAATTCCTAGGCTCCCCACATGGACAGATGGGAAGATGCTCTATGGTAATGGTAACTCAGGTCAATGATGACACCTGCCTCTGTCCTCATGGAGTGGGAACGGGGATTTCATTTATTGTCTGGTGTTAATGACCATGAAAGAGCTGAGAAGTGGATTCTGACATGAACAGACTACAAATTCAAGCCTGGAGCTTTGTTTTTGGCAAGAGGAACAGATTTGGAAGAACCCACAGGCCTAACAGAGCTAATAGAGAAAGCATGCTGTTGATCCAATGATTCTCCAGCAGGAACCAAATCTGCCTTGGCCAGTGGTACACTGAAGGAGCCAACACACCATTAGGCAGAGGCTCAAGTAAGCAGGTGGTTTCTGTCAATGGATGGCCTACAAGTGGACAAAACAGAGTGCAGGAGAGTAAAAGAATATGATAGGTGCACAAAAGGTAGAGGCTGGAAGCAGTCTCTATGGATGTCTTACGGCAAAAGGAGGCAGAAATTGAGAGCTGAGCAATTCTCCTGTCCTGAGATGACTGCAGCATTCCAACTGAGAGGAAAAGAAGTTCTAAGCTCAATCACCAAGACTAAGTAAAATCTACTTACAGAATGCGATAAAGGGCCATAGCAAAACACCAGTAATTGTTATAGACTACTTACTCGGGATTCTTCCAATCCCTGCTGAAGAGTAGTACCTGGTCTTTTGTGGGTGAGTGGCTAAGAGGGTTGCTGGAATTTAGCCCCGTGAATTCTAGGGGATTCTGTAACAGAAAAGCAGACAGAAGGTATAGGTGAAGGGACTATGCGGGATTGCAAAAGAATGGGTCCTGATGAACCTCATTGCCACCATCTGAAAATTAGGATATAATATCAACTCCCAGAGTTGTTAAAATGACTGAATGCAAAATGATTAGCTCAGAGTTAGAGCTCCAAGGATATGGGTAAACCAGCCCTATCAGCTACTCATAGAATTATACTATGACCAAAACAATCCTCTAAATTTGGAAGCTTTCAAAAGGTTGTGAACATTGTAACAACAACGATAGCTGACATTCACTGTGTACTTATCATGGGCCAATGACTGTCTCAGTTCTTTACAAGCATTATCCCATTTCATCCTCTCAACCCCAGGAGGTGTGTAGTAGTACCAGCTCTACTTTGCTGCTGCTTAGTCACTCGGTCATGTCGAATTCTTTGCAGTCCCATGGACTGTAGCCTGTCAAGTTCCACTGTCCATGGGATTCTCCAGGCAAACATACTGGAGTAGGTTTCCATGCCCTCCTCCAGGGAATCTTCCCAATCCAGTGATTGAACCCAGGTCCCCCACATTGCAGGTGGATTCTTTACCAGTTGAGACACCAGGGAAAAACAGGGAAGTTAACTGACTTACCCAACATCATACATTAGTGAGTAGTTCAGGAGCTCTGCTAATAGTTTAGCTACACATAACACCATACTTCCACNTCTTCCCAATCCAGTGATTGAACCCAGGTCCCCCACATTGCAGGTGGATTCTTTACCAGTTGAGACACCAGGGAAAAACAGGGAAGTTAACTGACTTACCCAACATCATACATTAGTGAGTAGTTCAGGAGCTCTGCTAATAGTTTAGCTACACATAACACCATACTTCCACCATAGGGGGTAGGCAGGGGCAAGCATGGAATAGAGAAAACTATACAAGAACAAGAACTGGTCCATTCAATCTCTATTTGGAATACCAGTGGTAAACCACAATGAGACACTAGTGAAACTAGTCAAACCATGGCAGCTCATTTTCACATAAGTTTTTCCAGTAATCGTTTTCCTGGCTCAGCTCCTCATAGCGCTCTTTCAGCACAGCCATGGCAAGAGCAGGGAGTTTATGGCCAGGGACTTTTTATTACCCATCATGAACAATGACAGTGTTTGGCCAGCATCATTTCTGGGTGGTGGTCCTCTGTGGTACATACATACAAGCAGCAGCTGCATCATTTTCCCCCGATCTATAAATTCCACATATTAGATCATCATATAACCTGTCGACAGATACTTTAAATATCAGCTTATGCCCCTCCCCAAGCATCTGAAAGATTTCATATGATTTCCAAAGGAATCTGCTTAAAAGGACTTTTGATGGCATTCACTAAAATAAAATAAAAGTGAAAGAATATTTTAAGCAGCAGCGTGACACTCTTTATATATCTGGAATGTATTTTATACACTTTGATGTAATTCTTTGTACTTCTACATGAGTAATTCATGCTCATTTTAGACAAATTAGATCATCTAAAATCACCTAAAATATTACCAACCAGAGTTAATCATTATACTTTATGTTTTTGCTTTCTAAAGTTTTGTCCTAATCATTTAACATTTAATAAAAATAGAAATATATTTATCATATTTCTTTTGTGTAACTGCCTCTCTTATTTAACTATATTCTGAATATCTTCCCATGTTCTATATGAAATTATATTTTTATGACTACGTATTTTTATTTTACTTTATGGATGCCCATAACCTATTTCATCAGTCCCCCATGGGTGGGTACTTAGGTTTCCAATTTCCCTTATTTCTTTCTAAAAATACATCATACATTTAGCAAATTAACATTTAGTTCAGTTCAATTCAGTTCAGTCGCTCAGTTGTGTCCGACTCTGTGACCCCATGAACTGCAACATGCCAGGCCTCTCTGTCCATCACCAACTCCCGGAGTTCACTCAGACTCACGCCCATCACATCAGTGATGCCATCCAGCCATCTCATCCTCGGTCATCCCCTTCTCCTCCTGCCCCCAATCCCTCCCAGNGGATGCCATGATCTTCGTTTTCTGAATGTTGAGCTTTAAGCCAACTTTTTCACTTTCCTCTTTCACTTCATCAAGAGGCTCTTTAACATTTAACTGTTATGCAAAAATGTTTTTTCAGTTTCTAGTTTGCCTTTAACTTTATTGTGGGCTTTCATTCATAAGTTTGTTTATAATTTTGATTTAGTTGCAATGCGTGAACATTTCATTTGTGAATTCTGCCTTTTTGCACCATGCTGAGAAAACCTTTGAAAAACAACACTCCTCCTTACCGTCAATTACATAAACATACATGGCTGTTTTCCTCCAACATCTTCATGACTTCAATTTTTTCAGTTAATATATTTCTGAAGGAGTAGATACTATTGATAATATAATTGTGGAAAATCACATATTAAAAACTTCCAGATTGCTTGCTTTCTAAGAAAAATACAAAGATGAATCTGCCTTGCGGGAAAAAGGGGCCCTTGTTTATTACAAAACTCAAAGTAGAAGACATTGGAGCTACTGCAAAACGAAGAATTGAGATTACATTGTCATAAAAGTTGATAAAACTGTGAAAATCCTTTATCACGTTATCCTAGAGACATGGGCTATTATGTCCAGTATATGTGTGTCTGGACCACCTGTGACTAACAAGTATATCCAGAGAAACTGGCTTGAAGTCATCCCTTCTCTTCTCCACATCTAAGGTGTCTCTGTGGATGCTTTGCCTTCCCACTGCTGCTACTGCTGCAGCTAAGTCGCTTCAGTTGTGCCCGACTCTTTGCAACCCCAGAGACAGCTAAGTCGCTTCAGTTGTGCCCGACTCTTTGCAACCCCAGAGACGGCAGCCCACCAGGCTCCCCCGTCCCTGGGAGTCTCCAGGCAAGAACACTGGAGTGGGTTGCTATTTCCTTCTCCAATGCATGAAAGTGAAAAGTGAAAGTGAAGTCATTCAGTCGTGTCCAGCTCTTAGCAGCCCCACAGACTGCAGCCTACCAGGCTCCTCCGCCCATGGGATTTTCCAGGCAAGAGTACTGGAGTGGGTTGCCATTGCCTTCTCCATTGCCTTCCCACTAGCTTATTATAATTCAGAGTTGACTACCTCCACAGCTTCATCTATTTCTTCAGAGGATGAGAAAGATATTTTTAATCAGAATGTACACTGGTCAAAAGAGAAAATAACTGCCATGGCACTAATAATAGTATTATATTTCCAAAACATGTAATATGACTACAGAGATTTTTTAAGTAACAGCTAAGAAACCAACATGTAATGTGCAAATTACAAAGCCTTGACAAGATATCACATGCTTTCCTTTCACTTATTTCATTTCTAAAGCAAATTTTTTGAGGTCCTACAATGCCTCTACAGTAAAACTTTAATAAGTTTAAAATCTATTCATTATTCCATGGCCACCTTTACACCATCAGTCAGGGATATCACCAACTTCCCCCAGTAAGAGGTTTTTCCCCTTGGAAGAATCTGTTCATTACAGTAGTTAACAACTAGTCAGTTAGCAGGGAGCCCTAACACAAGGCATGCGACAAGTTAATGGTGTAACAAATCAGTTGTTAAGCTAAATGGTCAGTTTGTACAGTATAGTATTATTGCTTTATTGAATCCAACTTGAAGATTTACAGCAGTTACATTTTATTTCAGGTACAGGATGTACAAATGGAACACAGAGGGGTGAAGTTTTGTTTTATGCTGCTTTCATTAAGAACAAAATTGCATGGTGAAATCAGTTAGTATATATCTCGTTCCATGGGACAGCCAATTTTCCCCTGAGATTGGAAACTCTTGGAGCTTTTTAATCCTAAATCTTACTCTGGGAGCATAAGGTATGGGAGTTACAGCATGTTTTGAAATTGTTTAAAGTAAAGCATTGGTGGTAACAAGTATTTATCCCTTTCTTCTGAGCAATGGACTATCTCTTGATGGATGGCACATAGCCTTGAATCTGCATCTATTTTGATAATCAAATCTGTCTGGGTTTTTTTGGCCTCAAATGTTCAGGTATTTTTTTCTTCCAATGAATATCTTTTCAGAGAAAATACATAACATTATAAACATAGCTGTCACCAAATGACCTGTGACACAATCAACTTTACCACCTAAAGGCCACAAGCTAAAGACATCATGATTTATTGCATAATTTTTTTTTCCATCCATATTATATGTCAAACACTTTCCAAGATCTAGGAATAAAGGCTGGTACCAGTCTTCATGTAGTTTATATTCTTATGGAGAAGAAAGATTTTTTAAAAGATAAATATATTAAGATAATTTTACATGTAATAAGGATTATAAACAAAATAAAATTTACTTAGAAGGAGTTCTGGGTGAAAGATAATTGCCAGTGTTAAGAGTGTAAACTTTGTTATTTGGAGAACTGTAAAAAAAACTAATCAATCAAGAGTCCCATAAGTAGAAAGATAAATAAGTATTTCACTGAACACTTAGAAAACATCCTTTTATATATCTTCAAAGTCCTGCCTGCTGCTTTTAGTTTCTCTGAGCAAACCTTCTTTCTCTTCAAAACAGAAGAGCTACAGCAAAAGATTAAAGCTTAAGAGTTTAGGGGTAGTGTGTGCTTAAGATTCCTGCTCAGTACCCGGTACTATGTACAAAATGATTTTTATGGTAGGAAAAACAATGATGAGAAAGGTCAGAATAGCTGGGGTTTGGGAATAATTGCTTGGTTGAGAGCTATAAAAAGCTATTAAATCAATGCACTAGAGGATAGCATATTTTTATTATTTTATGTGAGCATAAGCATAACAGTTCAACTCCGGGAGATAGGGAAGGACATGGAAGCTTGGCATGCCGCAGTCCATGGGGCCACAGAGTCGTACATGACAGAGCAACTGAACAGTAACTGTACAGACTGATTCTGGGCTTCAGCATGTTAGCACTTAATATATTTCTGTTCTAGAGTTGCAAATCCACTAACTAACTTTTAATGTATTTGTTATTCAGTTGACAAATTGTGTCCAATTCTTCATGACCCCATGGACTGCAGCACACCGGGCTTCCCTGTCCTACACTATCTTCATACAATAAACTACTAGACTATGTGTGTGAAATAATATCTGAAAACCCTTACTTTCCAGGTTGGGTGCTCATGAACTAGCAATGAAAAAGAAAAGATTTTTTGAAAAGCCTGTGCTCAAAAAGCACACCTACTACTTGAAACATTTTAAGAATTAATTCTTCCAGTATGGGTCATTTCATTCTCATATTGTGATCAGCAAGGTAAAACTTGGCTTTGACAATATACAAACAATTTATATAAGACACATATAGCTCGGACCCTATAATATGTTTGCATAAATGTAAATTATCATTTTAAGATCCCTTGTTCCTTGCTTCACTGATAATTTTCCCAAAGACAGACCAACAATGTTCCTACATTAATTAATCCATTTATAAAAACAGACAGAGCAAAGCAAAGCCCATTGTCCTTGCCCTCATGGAACTCATTGAAAATTAAATAAGAATATCCTGCCATAGTTCTCCTGCCCTTGGCAGAGGAAAGAGGTGTATCAATCAGGGATCTAGTAGGAAACAATTGGCAAGTTCTAAAAGGTGGTTGAACAGAGTGTGAAGAAAGAAACACCTTGCAAAGATAGAGGCAGTTAACGGAGACCACTGAGGAGTGATGAAGAAATCTGAGGGCCAGGAATCAACTTACCTGTGTTGCGGACTGCATTAATGTCCTTTCTAGGTTAAAATCTCTGCAGAGAATTTAATCCATACTTCCAAAAGTTTTGAATCTCAGGAGAACTTGCCTTGGCTCTTGGTATTTCACTGATCACAATATTTAGACCCCAAATAACCTTGTGAGCAAAGCCCAAGGAGCAAACATATTACGATAAAAATGTATGTCATAGGTGAATTAATACTTACATTTTGAAGAATAGTAATCATTGCAATTCATTGTGGGTAGTAGGAATTCTAAAGACTACCTCACCTCATTCCCATTTAAAAGTTAATAAAAAAAGTTTTTTGAATAAAAGAGCAGACAAATGTAATGTAAAACTACCCCCCCCAAAAGAAGATGGTTGTAATATAAATGTTTTGGTCTGCTGGCACAAAAGATAAGCTATTTAATCAGGAGAGTTTCAAATAACCTTGATTTCTTTTCTTTCCAAATTGATTATAGAGTAACTCTTACACAGAGAACCATAACCACAGAGGGACCCTCTTAACCCAAAGCCTACATGAAGAAAATTGCTGCCATGGCTGCCAGAGGCCCAAGAATCATTGGGCAGGAATGGGATGCTCAGCTGACTACACAGTAAGACTCTTCTCTCACCTCTTCTGCCAGACTTGATGGTCTTGTTTGCTTCCCNCATGCAGGTCTTCCTAGGCAGTACTAACATAAAACCACAAAATATCAGTAATCCAAAAAAACTTCAGTTCATCGGGTTGCAGCCAGATGAAGATAATCTCAGTTTCACATATGATTTTATGAAGGCTATAATATGCAAAAGAGCTGGTGCCAGAGGTCACATGCACAGCATGCAGTATAATCATGCATTTTCTTCAATCATCCTTAATACAAGCTGCTGCCATAGTGACCCAACCTCTCCCTCTATGAAGATAAAAAGAGAACAAGAATATCAGGGTCATGTCACAACATATACAAATGTTAAATCACTACACTGTACACAGGAAACTAATATAATAGTGCTTGTCAAATATACTTGAATAAATTGTTTTAAAGTAAAAACCAGCAAGATAAGATTTTAAAAAAAGAACCTCAAGGTGTCTGTCTAATGAGTGCCACACACCCCAATATGTGTAATAATAAGGAAAATGAACTCTGGTACAAAGACCCTAAGTTAAAGAATGGGAGGTTATAGAAGTTTGGTCCGTAGGTAGTTCACTGATGACCTCTAAGGAGAAATGCCTCGTGTCATTTTTTCAGGAAGTATACAGAGCCCCAGGGTTGGGGTGGAAACTAAGACNATATGTGTAATAATAAGGAAAATGAACTCTGGTACAAAGACCCTAAGTTAAAGAATGGGAGGTTATAGAAGTTTGGTCCGTAGGTAGTTCACTGATGACCTCTAAGGAGAAATGCCTCGTGTCATTTTTTCAGGAAGTATACAGAGCCCCAGGGTTGGGGTGGAAACTAAGACAGGCATGGCCTCAATGTTCACAGGCCATACCAAAGTAGGTAAACTAGTATTAAACAGGCAGTTATTATAACGCACGATCACTCCTGTAATAAGACAAATAGGACTTTATAGGAACATATAAGAAGAAATAGGTAAGGAATGAAACAGGGATGGTGGCTGGTCAAGGAAGCCCTCTCTAGGGAAATAATAGCCTGGACTAAAGAGACTGGCAGGCACAAGTGCCATACTATTGGATGGAGGGATGGATGGATGAAAGAATGAATGAATGAAACTACAAATGAGTGAAATATCATCACAGATGTTCAGGGTGCTTGAACTAAATTTTTGCTTCACTATGATCATTTGATTTTGAGACTATGTAAGTAAATAATATGTCGCTGAATTGATATAAGCATCCCTTATACACTGATCCTTCAAAATTACCCATCCCATCAGGGAAAATAAGTATTACATGCTTATTTAATTATTGTGATGAATACATCTTAACACTTATGAATAACTTACAAATATTCATTTTGGTCTATATCAACTTAGTTTCTCGTTGAATTTAGATGGAGACTGTTCTCTTTCACCTAAATTTTCCACTTACTTAACTTTAAAAATGTACTCCATCAGAACCATAAGACTCAGTTGCAATGACTCAGTATATTCTTAACGAGAGCTGTTTCTCAAACATTTTATTACATCTCTGGAAATTTTCAACTAATATGGCTTTGTTTCAAAAAGTTCAGAAAAGCAAAAATGAATACTAGCAGCCCCATGAAAATGGAAAGAGGAGAGTCCTCCAACAAAAGTACAAAATCCTTTTAGATTCACAACATGTCACAGTCCCTGGCTACGTGCCTCCAGTATGCGGGGTAGCTGGAAACACAGCCCATGCTCACTGCCAGCGTCACTCCACCTACCAACAGGACAAAAATGTTCCCGGAGACCAAACACATTTCAGAACGGGTAAGCATTCTTCATCAGTAGTTTGTAGTGTCTTTTTCTACCTAACCTCTCTCCCTAGTCTTTCAGGAAAGCAGGGGAAAATGGGTCTCTGAGGCATTTGCGTGTTTGTTCCTTCCAGATACTGTCAAAGTTGACAGGAGCAGCCAGCAATCATTTGAACTGTTCTCATGAAGACGTATCTCCTCCCTGCTTTTGGCTTAGGAAGGCACTACTTTCCTTTAGTGGATGATGATGTGTTAAATAACCTATAGCAGATGGTGTAAAAATATCAGCCTCACTAGAAGAATTCAGGATGTGTTGAAAAAGTCACCCTAAAGGCATTTGCTCTCAAGTTTCCTTTCCACTCATTCCAGCCAAGGGCTCATAGGGTCTTCTTGGGGCTCTGAAGTCAGNGCCTGCAATGCTGAAGACCTGGATTCAATCACTGGGTTGGGAAGATCCCCTGGAGAAGGGAATGGCTACCTACTCCAGTATTCTGGCCTGGGGAATTCCAAGGACTGTATACTCCATGGGGTGGCAAAGAGTCAGACACGATTTAGAGACTTTCACTTTCATCCTTCAAAACAGAAGAGGAAGAGGGTTATTAGCTCCTAGAAGGCAGTGATAATCTAATCAATGACACAAAATGTCAGGAAGTGGCCAGACTCCAGAATCCTCATAGATCCACTTAAGCATCTCTGGCTTCTATCTGGCACTGAGCACAATGATAAGTTGAGCAGTTGGGGACATTACTGTTCCCAATATGGGTCCATTTCCCTGTTGGGGCAGTTCCCTTCAGGAGACTGGGAAGTATCTTCAGCCAATAAAAGAAGGGGAGAATTTTGCCCTTCTGATTCCACCTTCATAGGTGATATGACTGTTCTTCTTAAATAACAGTGTATTTCATATTTATCTTTATTAATAAAGATTAAAAGCTGAACAAAATTAATTAGAAAATAAAAAATCAAAAAAATCAACTCATAAAAGAGCTATTACTTTGAAGAAAACAAACAATACAGTGAATAAAGCCTTGATAAGGCTAACTGATCAAAAGGAGGAAAAACAGAAATATACTCAGAATTATCTTATTTCTGAAATATAATTATTTAAAATTTATCTCAATATATTTAAAAATAAAGAATCTTCCAGGAAAATATGATATATCAAAACTATGGTTTTGATTTGACTAATATGGTTTGATATGACTAATAGATACTAATTCAGAATGGTCCAATAATCACAGATTTTAAGTTGCCAAAGAAATACCACCTTCCTCACCTCTGTTCATCTAATAGATATTTTAATGGTTTAAAAATCTGATCATTCCTGTAGTATTACTGTTCTGGAACACAGAAAAACAGAACAGAGATAATTACAATTATTTTTATTTAGTTAACTGGCTAAGCCTACTATCAAAAACAAACAGAAAAAAACCAAACCATAAAATAAACTACAGAACAACTTCATTTGTGGATACATATTAAATATGTCCAAACTATTATCAATGGTGTCTAGCAGCAAAGTAGGTATAGATTGATAGGTAGGTAGATTGATAAATAGTTTTACTGTTAGTATAAAATATATACATTCTCCTTATAGAAACCAAACAACTAAAAAACAAACAAACAAACAAAAATCACTTGAATTTCCATTATCAAGGTACAACCACTGCTAACATTTGGATAAGCATTCCTCCATTTTCTCTCTATATATACACACATATGGTTGAGTGTAAACAATTTTGTGTGAAGGGAATCATTATATATGTACATAATATATGAAAACTGATCATTTTACTCAACAATATGTCATGGACATTCATCTAT
This sequence comes from Neotragus moschatus, assembly GCA_006410615.1. Classification (NCBI taxonomy): domain Eukaryota; kingdom Metazoa; phylum Chordata; class Mammalia; order Artiodactyla; family Bovidae; genus Neotragus; species Neotragus moschatus. Next base: position 715,733 of record SJYA01001750.1, on the reverse strand, counting down.
GTCAATAAATATAGATCTACACCATTTGTAACGGTCACCTATTATTCAATTGTTTTTATGTGCCATAATTTCTTTAACCAGTTTCATGGATATATGGGTTGTTTCCAATTTGGTGCTACTATGAATAGCTCTATGATATACTCCTTGGGCATAAATCTCTCCCCATTTTGTGATTACTCTTTAAAAATAATGTTGCTGCGGGGAACTCTACTCAATACTCTGTAATGAGCTATATGGAAAAAGAATCAGTTATATATGTATATAGCTGATTCACTTTGCTGTACACCTAAATCTTAACACATCGTAAATCAACTATATGCCAATAAAAATTAATTAAAATAAAATTAAATTTAAAAGTAAAAGGTTGCTGAATCATATAGCATATACGTCTAATACTTTTCTACGACTAGGTTGCATTCTGGAAAAGCCAGGAAAGTGAAAGTGTTAGCTGCTCAGCGTGTCTGACTCTTTGCAACCCCACGGACTGTAACCTGCTAGGCTCCTCTGTCTATGGAATTCTCCAGGCAAGAATACTGAAGTGGGTGGCCATTCCCTTCTCTAGGGGATCTTGCTTACCCAGGGATCAAACCCAAGTCTCCTGCGCTGAAGCTCGATTCTTTACAGTCTGAGCCACCAGGGGTTATACCTATTTCTAGTTCTATCAACTGTGCTTGAGAAAACAGTCGCCTCACACCCTCACCAGCCCACGGTATTGTCAGTTGTCTGGTAGCAGACAATGACTTGAGAAAGGTTAAGATCAACTGTGTAGTAACTTTACTCATCATTTTTAACATTTATTTATTCAAGAAATAATATATTAAATGCCCATAGGTACCAGAAGTTGGGCCAGGTCTAACTACTGCTTATTGTCAATAATCAACAAGAGAGGTGTGGTCACTGGCCTCAAAAAAAAAAAAAAAAAAAATTTCCTGAGAGGGATGGGAAGACAGTAAATTAACAAATGAATAACAAGAAAATAATCTCATGTTGAGATTAATTGTTGGCAGGAAACTAAGGTATTTTAAGAACAACAGGAGAAGGACCTACTTTGGACAGGAGAGTTGGAAACTGCATCTCTGAAGAAGTGATGCTTCACCTGAGATAAGAAATATGGAGCAAAATAGGTCCTAAAGCAGAGGGAACCACCCAAAATGGATCTAAGGCCAGAAAAGATTCTAAGGCAAGAAAGAAAGTATATTCAAGGAAATCAGGGAGGTCAGCATACTTAGAGAATAACAGAATAAAGAGACCTGAGGGGGAGGCAGGAACCAGGCCAGGCACAGCCTTGAAGACCACAGTGAAGACTCTGAGCTATCTTCTAAGTACTGTGGGAAGATGCTGAAGGACTTTAAATATGATGGAATTAGAGGTACCTTGTACACAGCCTTATTATCAATTCTCTGAAGATTACTTGAGTAATTCTTGGCTTAGAGAGGTCAATAAAGAGTGATACTACTCACTGAAATGGGGAGGCCCGGTGAGAACAGGTTTGAGGGTAGATCCAATGGTCATGTATGGATGTGAGAGTTGGACTGTGAAGAAGACTGAGCACCAAAGAATTGATGCTTTTGAACTGTGGTGTTGGAGAAGACTCTTGAGAGCCCCTTGGACTGCAAGGAGATCCAACCAGTCCATTCTGAAGGAGATCAGTCCTGGGTGTTCTTTGGAGGGAGTGATGCTGAAGCTGAAACTCCAGTACTTTGGCCACCTCATGTGAAGAGTTGTCTCATTGGAAAAGACTCTGATGCTAGGAGGGATTGGGGACAGGAGGAGAAGGGGATGACAGAGGATAAGATGGTTGGATGGCATCACCAACTCGATGGACATGGTTTGGGTGAACTTCAGGAGTTGGTAATGGACAGGGAGGCCTGGCATGCCGCAATTCATGGAGTAGCAGAGTTGGACATGACTGAGCTGACTGAACTGAATTGAACTGAAACAGCCATTTTACACGTGTGCGGGCAGCTCCCCCAGTGGCCCTAGTGGTAATGAACCCACCTGCCAAGGCAAGAGACACAAGAGAAGTGGGTTCAGTCCATGCTTTGGGAAGATCCCTTGGAGGAGGGCACAGCAACCCACTCCAGTATTCTTGCCTGGAGAATCCTCTGGACAGAGGAGCCTGGCAGGCTATAGTTCATAGGGGCGCAAAGAGTCAGAGATGACTGAAGTGATTTGGCATGCACGTATGGACATATGAAGGTAGAAATGTTCATGAAACGTCTAAGTGAAGATGCAACATTAGCACTGGTGTATATAAGTTTGGGACTCAGATTTTTTAAAAGCTGATATCTATTTGGGAGTTTTAACGGCTGCCGTCTCTGGGGTCGCACAGAGTCGGACACGACTGAAGCGACTTAGCAGCAGCAGCAGCAGCAACCATAGGGTTGGTATTTAAACCATGTAATTGGATAGGTTTATCTATGGAGAGAGTAAACATTGAGAAGTGATTCAGGGAAAAAAAATAATTAAAAATAAGAGGCACACCAGAGTGTAAAATTATGGCCAAAGATAAAAGACTAGAAGGAGATGGGAGTGATGTCAGTAATAATGCCAGAGATGTCAGTAATAAATTGACAACTTTTTAACTAAAAAAAATATTTTAAGCTGTATAAACCAGGAATACAAGGATTTTAGCACTCTGAAAATACCCAGTGCCATTTTTCACACTACAAAAAAAGGACAAATCATGTGGTCAGTTTTTTGACCTTTTAGATTTCACTACTTCAGACTTTGGCAAAATGGTGTTGAGTCCTCTGAGGTCACCTTGGACCAAGGAGAAGATGAGAAAGCTGTCCACTCCCTGTGATGTAAGTGGCTGAGAACTCCTCAGTGGGGGGCAGAGAGGAGATAGAAGGAAACTGGGAATGTGCCAGGGATGGGGGACTGGCTCCCATCTCCTCCCACCAAGAAAAGCATGCAAACGTTCTCCATAGCCATGATCTCCAGTACCAGCGGTATGAGAAGAATCCACGCTTCCTACTGGGGAAAAGAGAATCTTTCCTTCCTTGGGAAAAACATAAAGCACTGGGCATCTTAGCACAGGATCTGGCCTATTCACTCCTGTAAGTTTCTGATGGAAAATACCAGCCTCTGGCAAACAATAGTCTTCACGCATGTAGCCTCTGGTAAGTCAGGAAAATTTCCGTTATTGGTTTTCTTGTTCTTTATAAACATATAACTGGGAAAGAGAGCTCCAGGGGGATTCCTGATCAGAAGCATGAGTCTTTATGATAAAAAGATGCAACCACAGAGGATGGCACCTGTACAAGCAACTCTATAGACATTGTAATACAGCAAATTACAACGTTCTAGCCAAAACAACATTTAGATAATGATCAATTCCTATTATACTGGGTCAAATACAAGCCCCAAAGAATGGGAGACACATTTATCTTTCAATGGCCTGTGCAAATCCCTTGGTGGAGGATGGGGAGGGGATGCGAAAGATCACTTTTAAAAAATCAATATCTTTATTGATTAATCAAGCTACTGTGATTTATCGGGCACTCATTCATTTGTTTGTTACAGTCATCTCATGCATTGCCTCTGACTGTGATAAATGGTCTGGACTCTTCTTTTGGAAAGAGAGATTTTTAGCTGTTGTTCTTACGGTGTGAGCTTTTTAGATGCCTGCATATCTGGTCCCGTGGCAAGTTCAAACTTGCAGGCTGCTGTTGGAGTGTGGCCTTGAAAATATCAGACTCTCCCAATGTAAAGAGACAAAAGAGAAGCACGTGCAGACATCAACTTTGGATACTTCCAAAAGGAAAACAGGAAGCTGAATCAGAAGCATGCTCGATAGCCAGGACATATGATGCTAACCTGGTGAGGAGTGACTATCACAGAACAAGCCTGGCTTTTGGGGGGTTATTTTCTGTGTGTTCTCATTATGTTGTGTGTGATCAGTCATGTTCAACTCTTTGTGGCCCCATGGATTATAGCCCTCCAGTCACCTCTGTCTGTGGAATTTTCCAGGCAAGAATACTGGAGTGGTTGCCTTTTCCTCCTCCAGGGCATCTTCCTGAGCCAGGAATCAAACACATGTTTCTTGCATTAGCAAACAGATTCTTTACCATTGCACCACCTGGGAAGCCCCTCTAGTTTTGTTACCAATAGACTGATTTCTATAACTGCATTGTTTTACAAATGTTATATATCTTTATTTTTGTCTCCAAGGTCCCTTTTAACTGCATTCGATAAGTATGATCCTTCTTTGCCTCTGGATGAAAAATCTATTGTAAGATATTATTGCTTTTTCTTTTTTCTTTTGTTGCTTATTCTTGGGTAATCGGTTCACTCTGATCACTTTAAGACAACGCAGTGGCACACGCAGTCATAAGAATGTCCAGTTCAAGATATCCAAATTCCAGACTTGGAAGTTCCCTGCTGGTCTAGTAGTTGGGATTCAGCACTTTCACTGCCTTGGCCCGGGTTCAGTCCATGGTGGTTGGGGAACTGAGATCCCATAAGTCCCATGATGCAACCAAAAAAAAAAAAAAACCCAAACACCCCCAGACCTGATTTAGTGTTCTAGCTGCTCTCCTTTATGTAAGGGAAGAGAGCAAGGTACTTTCTGTAATCTCATCCCACAAGCTTCTGCCCCTACTTAACTCCCAGGTACTGGGTCACAAGCTGAAGCAGGAGGGGTGAGAGTGGATCAGTTCTTCCCCAGGTAGGAGNCTCTCCTTTATGTAAGGGAAGAGAGCAAGGTACTTTCTGTAATCTCATCCCACAAGCTTCTGCCCCTACTTAACTCCCAGGTACTGGGTCACAAGCTGAAGCAGGAGGGGTGAGAGTGGATCAGTTCTTCCCCAGGTAGGAGGTTTCACATGCTCTGGTCCCGCCATATGGTGAAAGCTGCATCCCCAAAACCCTGATGCTGGGAAAGATTGAGAGCAGGAGGAAAAGAAGGTGACAGAGGATGAGATGGTTGGATGGCATCACCAACTCAATCAGCATGAGTTTGAGCAAACTCCAGAAGATGGTGAAGGACAGGGAAGCCTGGCGTGCTGCAGTCCATGGGGCTGCAAAGAGTCAGACAAGACCAAGCAACTGAACACGTGGTATTCAGCAGACAGATAAAGGTGACATCTTCTCTCCAGGGATACTTGCACTGGCTCCTCAGAAATTCTCTGCTAGACTTGCTGGCCTACGAGTACTCTGTCCCTGGCCATGTAAATATCCATTCCAAGAGGCCTCTTGGAATCCTTTCTCAGGCCTCAGCTATGCTTCAGAAGGCTTTCTGTTCACATTCCCCCCACTCTTCCTGCTGGCCTACTGGACCCTCGATAAGCTTCTGGCTGATCTCTGTCCCTCATGGCCCACATCTAGACCTCCTTTCCCTTACAGTCAGGAATTACAGATCAGTTTCAGTGGGACATCAAAGATGACCCAGCATCCTAGTTTGCCCAAGTCAAGCCTGTTTTTACTACTGAAAGTACCATGAATCAGGAAGCCCCACAGTCCTGGGCAAACTGAGACCCTAGCATCAGGTTTTCTTGGCTGCACCTCTACTTCTCACCCTCTGATGGCTTCCAACAGTCAAACCCACCCAAGGCCACCATGTACTTGAGCTTTATTGGTCCTAAAGTGAAAGTGAAGTCGCTCAGTAGTGTCTGACTCTTTGCGACCCATGGACTGTAGCCCATCAAGCTCCTCTGTCCATGGGATTCTCCAGGCAAGAATACTGGAGTGGGTTGCCATTTCCTTCTCCTCTTGGTCCTAAGTCTGGTACAAGTTCTGTGTGTCTGCTAACCACAAAGCCTGGCTTTGAAAACTCAAGGAAATCCTCTTGAAGACCCTCTTGTTTGAGAATAGAAGGTAGCACCCCTCTCTGCTAAATCAGAGGGCACATCTCACATACCCACAACAAGAAGTTACCAGGGTTCCAGGGAGGCTCTTAGTTTCTAAGATTACCCTCACTGGTGAAATGATGTGTTGAAAGCATCTTCTCGAGGATTTATTTCCAATTAAGTTCAATTAAGTGGAAAGCTTACATCTTGTCTCATTTATATGACACAGATTCACTCTTTCAAATGCAGGAAGCTGTAAGCAATATACCCATTCCAGGGGGCTTCCCTACTGGCTCAGATGGTAAAGAATTCACCTGCAGCACAAGAGACTCAGGTTTGATCCATAGGTGGGGAAGATCCCCTGGAGAAGTGTATGGTTACCCACTCTAGTATTCTTGACTGGAGAATCCCATAAACAGGGCAGCCTGGTGGGCTACAGTCCATGAGATCACAAGAGTCAGACACGACTGAGCAACTAATACTGCTTCTGCTACTATAAGCAACATACACCTCTCAGCCTCACCCACAATCCCTTTCTGAAAAAAGTCGCCTACTCTCCAAAGCTGTATGTCTCCTTTCCAGGTATAGATCAGTGAAAATGACAATGCTTAAGGACCTAGTGTGGATCACGAAGTGTCCATCCAAAGTGCCAAGTGGCACAGAGTAGCTCAGCAGACCCCAGCAAGTCAACTTGGCAACAGGCTCATTATGGCAAGTGACTGGACTTGGTGCTGGAGATGAAACATGGAGCAAGAACATAACAGAGCCTCTATTTGTATGGATAACAGTTCAGTGCCNAGCAGACCCCAGCAAGTCAACTTGGCAACAGGCTCATTATGGCAAGTGACTGGACTTGGTGCTGGAGATGAAACATGGAGCAAGAACATAACAGAGCCTCTATTTGTATGGATAACAGTTCAGTGCCTCTATTTGTATAGATAACAGTTCAGTGCCTCTATTTGTATGGATAACAGTTCAGTGCCAGCATCTAGAGTTTCACAAATAATTTTTTTGCCACTGACCAAGGATTCCTGGGTCTTTCCATTTCATAACATTACTAAGCTTAGCTGAAGTGGGGGAAAAAAAGATGCCTCATTCAGCTACTCTTTTTCTCATGCAGCGAGTAAAATAGCTCTGCTACAACTGTAGTTGACACTTGGGTTTCTGGGACTAACATGCCAGTTCCCTTAAAATTCCACCATCAGTCAAAGGATGCACTATTTCTCACTGCCATCTTCATTCTAAAACCTTGAGGCCTTTTGCTACCCGGGCCCAGATTCTCACTAGAGATTCCAAGCTCCCAAACTGCAGTGTTCCCTGGACACCCCTCATGAAATTCTTCTACTTCTCTTATCCTGGGCTCCTAGCCAAATTCTCACATCTCATGACTTTGTCCCTTCAACCCTGCACATCTGTTCCTGCTTTAGGATTTTTTTTTTTTTTCTAGTAGGCTGATTGCTCAGATCTTGCCAACCAGAAACAACTCTTCCTGATTCTTCCCAAGTTCTGTTTTGTTTTTGCATGCAGAGAAAAACCTTCATGTGTTCCAGTTACCTACCTCAGCATCATTCCCATTATCAATGCTTCCCATTGACCTCTCCAAAATGATCATACCCCCGCTCAGGATGCCACTAGTCCAGGAGTTGTATTTGAGCATGCAGGTCTTCCTAGGCAGTACTAACATAAAACCACAAAATATCAGTAATCCAAAAAAACTTCAGTTCATCGGGTTGCAGCCAGATGAAGATAATCTCAGTTTCACATATGATTTTATGAAGGCTATAATATGCAAAAGAGCTGGTGCCAGAGGTCACATGCACAGCATGCAGTATAATCATGCATTTTCTTCAATCATCCTTAATACAAGCTGATGCCATAGTGACCCAACCTCTCCCTCTATGAAGATAAAAAAAGAACAAGAATATCAGGGTCATGTCACAACATATACAAATGTTAAATCACTACATTGTACACAGGAAACTAATATAATAGTGCTTGTCAAATATACTTGACTAAATTGTTTTAAAGTAAAAACCAGCAAGATAAGATTTTAAAAAAAGAACCTCAAGGTGTCTAATGAGTGCCACACACCCCAATATGTGTAATAATAAGGAAAATGAACTCTGGTACAAAGACTCTAAGTTAAAGAATGGGAGGTTATAGAAGTTTGGTCCGTAGGTAGTTCACTGATGACCTCTGAGGAGAAATGCCTCGTGTCATTTTTTCAGGAAGTATACAGAGCCCCAGGGTTGGGGTGGAAACTAAGACAGGCGTGGCCTCAATGTTCACAGGCCATACCAAAGTAGGTAAACTAGTATTAAACAGGCAGTTATTATAACGCACGATCACTCCTGTAATAAGACAAATAGGACTTTATAGGAACATATAAGAAGAAATAGGTAAGGAATGAAACAGGGATGGTGGCTGGTCAAGGAAGCCCTCTCTAGGGAAATAATAGCCTGGACTAAAGAGACTGGCAGGCACAAGTGCCATACTATTGGATGGAGGGATGGATGGATGAAAGAATGAATGAATGAAACTACAAATGAGTGAAATATCATCACAGATGTTCAGGGTGCTTGAACTAAATTTTTGCTTCACTATGATCATTTGATTTTGAGACTATGTAAGTAAATAATATGTCGCTGAATTTATATAAGCATCCCTTATACACTGATCCTTCAAAATTACCCATCCCATCAGGGAAAATAAGTATTACATGCTTATTTAATTATTGTGATGAATACATCTTAACACTTATGAATAACTTACAAATATTCATTTTGGTCTATATCAACTTAGTTTCTCGTTGAATTTAGATGGAGACTGTTCTCTTTCACCTAAATTTTCCACTTACTTAACTTTAAAAATGTACTCCATCAGAACCATAAGACTCAGTTGCAATGACTCAGTATATTCTTAACGAGAGCTGTTTCTCAAACATTTTATTACATCTCTGGAAATTTTCAACTAATATGGCTTTGTTTCAAAAAGTTCAGAAAAGCAAAAATGAATACTAGCAGCCCCATGAAAATGGAAAGAGGAGAGTCCTCCAACAAAAGTACAAAATCCTTTTAGATTCACAACATGTCACAGTCCCTGGCTACGTGCCTCCAGTATGCGGGGTAGCTGGAAACACAGCCCATGCTCACTGCCAGCGTCACTCCACCTACCAACAGGACAAAAATGTTCCCGGAGACCAAACACATTTCAGAACGGGTAAGCATTCTTCATCAGTAGTTTGTAGTGTCTTTTTCTACCTAACCTCTCTCCCTAGTCTTTCAGGAAAGCAGGGGAAAATGGGTCTCTGAGGCATTTGCGTGTTTGTTCCTTCCAGATACTGTCAAAGTTGACAGGAGCAGCCAGCAATCATTTGAACTGTTCTCATGAAGACGTATCTCCTCCCTGCTTTTGGCTTAGGAAGGCACTACTTTCCTTTAGTGGATGATGATGTGTTAAATAACCTATAGCAGATGGTGTAAAAATATCAGCCTCACTAGAAGAATTCAGGATGTGTTGAAAAAGTCACCCTAAAGGCATTTGCTCTCAAGTTTCCTTTCCACTCATTCCAGCCAAGGGCTCATAGGGTCTTCTTGGGGCTCTGAAGTCAGTGGCGACTAACATTGCTCAGCCAGCCAAAACATCACCCATGGTTGGAATGAACACTATTTTTTTTTTTAACTTTATTTTACTTTACATTACTGTATTGGTTTTGCCATACATTGACATGAATCCACCACGGGTGTACATGAGTTCCCAAGACATAAAACATGAAGTTCACCTTCCAGAAGAAAGATGTTAGTGACAGTTGTTTCTGCATTAAATTCTCCCCTCAGGTCTAAGAGTGCTCTCAAAATGCTCTTCCCAGGACTCTTCTCAGTGCCCAAATGAATGGCCTAAAGAACCATCCAGCCTTCATCTGAAGGAACTTCCAATATGTGGCAGAGAAGTGATGAGAGATTTTCATCAGAGACCTGGCTTAAGGACATGAATCAATGAGTATGTATGGGGGCTTCCCTGCTGGCTCAGTGGTAAAGAAGCTGCCTGACAATGCAGGAGACACGGATTCGATCTCTGGTCTGGGAAGATCCCACATGCTGTGAAGCAGCTAAGCCTGTGTGCCACAGTTATTGATCCTGTGCTCTGTAGACAAGAGAAGCCACTGGTATAAGAAGCCCTCACACCACAACTAGAGAGCATCCCCCACCCCACCACAGCTAGAGATAAGGCCTGCACAGCAACAATGACCCAGCACAACTGAAAAGCAAAAAATAAATATTTTTAAAACTGAGTGTGTATGAGTTGGAGAATTGTACCTACAAATATGCCCCTAGGGATGGCATCTAGGGATGGCAGAATTCATTTTTATTATTAACTGTAATAACTATCTCTAGTCAAATTTCATGAAATTAGTACAAGTTAAGTTGTATTTAGTGGCTATCTCATGATTTAGTAAGAAAGGTCTTTTATTAATTTAATTTGCATTCATTATTCAGAAAGCCACAGAGCAGCCAGCTTGTAGAATCAGTGTGTGTCTGACCAAAATCATTAGGTCAGCAGAATGGACTTTCTTCTCAATCTCAGTCTATTGGGAAATGATACCGTGTGTAATGTGCCAATGTGATGTCTAGCGGAAGTCTGTGCACTGAATGTAACCCATGTGCCTGACAGCCTCCAGTTCCTCCATGATCATGACGGACACTCAGAACCCTGGGAAACTCTCATGGTCAACACTCACAGCCTGGCCACAATTAAGGCACCTGGACACCATGAACTGACCACAGGATCATCACATGATATCAGTTTCAGAATCCCAGGCCATCCCTCCTCCCCAAGACCCTCACCACCAGATGGCTCTTTCCTGCACTGTCTTCTCCGCAAAGTCCCCACATCTTTTCCCCACCCTCATTCTCTGCAATCACCTGGCTTCTGACTTCACTGTTAGTCGAAACAATTTGAAGAGAACTCCATAGCTCCCATAATCACATCCAAACACCCTCCTGTATTGGGGTCCAGATCCTCTGCTCTTGTTTCTGTCTTCTGTGCTCTTTCCATACCCCTAAAGTTGTGGCTCAGCTGGTAAAGAATCCACCTGCAATGTGGGAGACCTGGGTTTGATCCCTGGGTTGGGAAGATCCCCTGGAGAAGGGGTAGGCTACCCACTCCAACATTCTGGACTGGAGAATTCCATGGACTGTGTAGGCCATGGGGTCACAAAGAGTCGAACATAACTAAGCAACTTTCATTTGCAAAGTCAGACAGCCAACATATGTGCTGAACCGCATTCTCATTTAGTCAGCATTATCACTCTAGCATTTCTCTTTTTCTTGCATCATCAATTCATCACTCTTACTGATTTTTCCCATTAGCCTAGAGAATACTCGTCTTTCCCCCATTGTAAAGTAAAAACAACTCTCTCACAATCCCATTTCACCCTTCAGCCACTACCCCTGTCTTTCCTCCTCCCTTGGCAGAATTCCTTCAATTAGTTGTCGACCTCATTGCCTGCAGTTCTTGTTTGCTCTTAGCCTATGTCATCAACCTTTTGCTCCTACAACTGCACCCAAAAACATGTACTTACTATTGTCACCTTTATGTTCTACTACACTTTTCACTTTCATGCATTGGGGAGGGAAATGGCAACCCACTCCAGTGTTCTTGCCTGGAGAATCCTAGGGATGGGGGAGCCTGATGGGCTACCGTCTACGGGGTCGCACAGAGTCAGACACGACTGAAGTGACTTAGCAGCAGCAGCATATTGCCCAAATCTTTGGGGATCATCCTTATCAATACATAAGCCAGTTCTGGGAATTGAGAAACAATGAAAGAATCCATCATCCATCTTGATAAATTGAAGATTACGTCTCTGGGTCCTCTGTTCCCCCTATGATGCAAGATCTTTTTTCAACTGCAATTTCCTGAACAAACATATTATACAAATTAGCAGGTATATAGGTCAATGAATACCACCCTGAATAACACAAAATTGAATTTACTCCATTCCCTGCCTCTTGTGTACATACACAGTGAAGGGATTGGTGGGGCATGTCAGTTGGCATCTAAACCTTTTCCTGCCATATGGAGCAGTCATCAAAAAGGCAACATTAATTTATTTGAACAGATTTGTGTCATTGTCTCTCTTAGGAAAAAGAGTCAGAAGAAAACTACTGCTTTTGTTCAAAAATATTCCCCTCCACTAGCCAGGCCTATAACTGACTACTTTGGTTAAGTATTAGTCTTTAAGGGTTAAAACATTGCTGTCCAATAAATTTATCAGTTACCTAGCCATCACATTAACAGATTTTTAAGGTACTTAATAAGTGACTGACATTCATTAATGCATATCAGAGAGTAGGGCCCAGAGGAGGGAAAAGAGTTTGGGAGAGAGGAAGAACCCTAGTGACATGAGGTCCTGGTGAGGAGTGAGGGGGAAACTGTCGCTTGGAGAGAGGGTTCCCTGGCCATGGCATCTAAGGAGCCAACACCATCAAAGGATGTGAAGACAGACATAGAAAGAAGGGGCAGAAGAATAGGGACATGCTCAGCTTTCTAAACACTTTTGCCCAAGAGTACTCCTGCCTTTAAGATGCTTGACCTTCATTCTTGCTTCTCAAGGCTACTGTCTTATTTTTAAGCCCCTAAGAGATTACATTCTGATAGAAATGATAGCCCCAGGAACCTTATAATACCTATTTTGAGTAAAGGAACAATAAAGTAGGTTATATTTGTTGACTTGAATTGGCTTTGCATCATCTTTTTCCCATTTAAATGTATATTCCTTACATTTTAAATGCATCCTTCCTCCCCTTTTTTGGTCTTTGTGTCTAGTATCCTTTTTTTTTTTTTTTTTTTTTTGCTCAAATGTTGCCTTTCTTTACAGGATGGTGAAAGTTCTCCACCTTTCAACTTATTATTCTCTAGTTCAACATTTTTCATTCATATGTATATTATTCTCCCCAAATTACCTGATTACCTGTACTACTTAAGCAAACATGGCTGTTTTGTTTGCTTGGGGTTTTCCTTTACTTTTTTTTTTTTTTTGGCCTCACCAGTAAGCATGTGGATTTTAGCTCCCTGACCTGCAATCAAACCCACACCTCCTACATTGGAAGGATGGAATCTTCATCACTGGATCGCCAGGGACATTCCATACAAATGGTTCTATTAAAACCAATGTATTCTTAATTTCTGGTATATTGATTACCCTCATCTCAACTAATAATAGAAATAATTCCTTAAAAAATCAGGTGGAGGGATTGAGGCCAACCTTGGAACAGGACAGAAATTCATCTTCTCAGGACTGCAGTTCCCAACCTTAAACTCAATAGAAGAGTTAGAGCTAGGATCTTAGGATGTTAAAATCAGAGTGAAATTTAGAAAGGACTGTCACACACCAACACCTCAGCATGCTGATAACAAGATGGATGGGCAGAAGGGCTGGAGAGACTTTTGTCCAGAGTTTTAAAGCTGCTGCTAAGTCACTTCAGTCATGTCTGACTCTGTGCAACCTCATAGATGGCAGCCCACCAGGCTCCCCTGTCCCTGGGATTCTCCAGGCAAGGTGAGTTGCCATTTCCTTCTCCAACACATGAAAGTGAAAAGTGAAAGTGAAGTCGCTCAATCGTGTCGGACTCTTCAGGACCCCATGGACTGCAGCCTACCAGGCTCCTCCGTCCACGGGATTATCCAGGCAAGAGTACTGGAGTGGGGTGCCATCGCCCTCTCCGAGTTTTAAAGCTAAACTCTCACAAAAGTTTTTACTAGGTAATATTTTTTGGTCAGAGACCCCAGACAAAGATTCTGAAGGATTTATATGCAAACAATAAAGCAATGTTCCCAGGAGAAGCGGTGAGGTCAGTAACTAAGGTCTGGCTGGTGAGGGGTAGGAAGTACTGAAATCTCCCAGGGCATCTGACTCTCTCCGCGAGTGCGCGCAAAGCATTCCAGAAGCCCACAGGCAGCAGGCTGAAAGCAGCCAGCAGGAACAGGCCATTATGAGCAAAAGCTCATCTGTACCATTTTTCATACAGAATAGACTCACGGACATAGCAGGGGAAGAGGAGAGTGGCACAAAATGCGAGTGGCATCGACATATATACACGACCATGTGTAAAACAGAGAGCTAGTGGGAAGCTGTTGTATCGCACGGGGAGCTCAGCTCAGTTCCCTGGAGAGGTGGTATGGGGGTGGGCTGGGAAGGAGGCTCCAGAGGGAGGCATTATAGGTATACTTAACGCTGATTTGTGTTGTTGCACAGTTGTACGGCAGAAACTCCCTGGAGGAGGCCAAGGCGACCCACTCCAGCATTCTTGCCTGGAGAATCCCCATGGACAGAGGAGCCTGGGGTTACAGTCCATGGGGTCGCAAAGAGACTTACACAACTGAGTGACTAAGCAAAGCACGGCAGAAACTAACACAACATCGTTAAGCATTTATACTCCAATAATAAATTTTTTTTACATTTCAAAAGACAAAGAAGCAAAAGCTCATAGGAGCTGAGGTTGCTGCACTCAGAAGGAAAAGAGGTCCCAAGCAAAGCATCAACAGTGTCTGCCCCAGGCATTGTCCCCAGCTCCACAGGTGTCACCTCATCCTATCACAGCAGGATGGGGGAAGGATATTTTCCCCTTTGGTCCCCTCCTGGGGCTTGTGCAATTAACTTCTAGTATTCTACATTTAAAATACCATACTCAGATTTCACCTTAATCATGTTACTTCCCTGCTGTGGCTCCCTGGGGTTTAGAGATTCGAGTCCAAACACTTCAGCTTGATCGTCAAGGTTTTCAAAGACATTATCCTAAACTCTACTTAGAGGCTAGGTTCCAAAAATGAGGAAAGATGTATTTGAAGCAAAGTGTTAACCGTTTCTCTTACATCTGACACCCTTCTACCTCCATCCTTTCCTGAAGCCAACCAACCTCCCAGCACTGCCTAATCAGCAAATCTCCATCCATCTCAGTCAACCTTGCAAATCCTGACTCTCAGTGTGTTGTTTGGTACAATCCTTTCTGATCACATTTACTTAAAAGAATACCTTCTCCTCTGAGTTACCATTACTAGTTTTGTCTGAACTATGCATTTGGCAATACTTATCCTGTGAAATCTTTCCTTTGAAGTTCTTTACCGAGTTTAATTATCAGATTTCATTTTTTTAGGCTAGTTTTAAGTTTATAGAAAAACAGAGCAGAAAAGTAGGGAGCTCCCATATATTCCCTGTCTCCTCTGCCTTCAATTTCCATTATCATCATCTTGTATTTGTGTGGTACACTTGTCACAACTGTGGAACCAATACTGAGCCAAACTAATCTATTATTTCACATTAGATTTCACTCTTTGTGTTGTCCAGTTCTCTGAATTTTGACAGCTGCACAATGCCATGTATTCCCCATTATATTCTCATAAGGAAGAGTTTCACTGCCTTAAAAATTCCCCTGTGCTTCACCTGTTCACCCCTCCCTACTCTCCATCTGAACCCTTGGCAACCACTGAAGTTTTTACTGTTTCCATAGTTTTGCCTTTTCAGGAATGCCTTATTCAGCTATTTTTAAATCTCACTACTATTCAAAAGTTTATACACTTGTTTCCTACTTCCTCAAACAGGTGGGAAATTTCTCATTATATATCCATCACCATTTGCTAGAGAAAGAGCCACATGCCTGTTCAGTTCAGTTCAGTTCAGTAGCTCAGTCGTGTCCAACTCTTTGTGACCCCATGAATCGAAGCATGCCGGGCCTCCCTGCCCATCACCATCTCCCGGAGTTCACTCAGACTCACGTCGTCAAATCAGTGATGCCATCCAGCCATCTCATCCTTGGTCTTCCACTTCTNATTTGAATGAACTTGGAATCATCTTTCTTTTCACTCTAGAAAAATTATTAAAATATCTATATTTTGAAGTGGACAATTGCCTTTCCAGTATGAGACAGATAAAGGTGGTTAAAGATAAAGAAAAGAAATTCTACCAAACAAAATGAACAACAACAAAAAAATGTTGACAGATGAGGATAAAATGCACTAAAGCCAATAGGTGACAGAAATAAATTGATTACAAATACAGCCAGGAAACCTGTGAATAATATTAACAAGAAATTTCAATATCTTAAGAAAACTGGAACTGATAATTTATGGGGAGGCATGAGAAAAAGGGACTTCCCTTGTGACTCAGCTGGTAAAGAATCCACCTGCAATGTGGGAGACCTGGGTTCAATTCCTGAGTTGGGAAGATCCCCTGGAGAAAAGAAAGGCTACCCACTCCAGTATTCTGGCCCAGAGAATTCCATGGATTGTATAGTCCATGGGATCTCAAAGAGTCAGTCACAACTGAGTGACTTTCACTTTCATGTATGGATGTGAGAGCTGGACCAAAGAAGGCTCAGTGTGAAGAACTGATGCTTTGGGCTTCCCTGATAGCTCACTTGGTAAAGAATCTTCCTGCAGTGCAGGAGACCCTGGTTCGATTCCTGGGTCAGGAAGATCCCCTGGAAAATGGAAAGGCTACCCACTCCAGTATTCTGGCCTGGAGAATTCCATGGA
Organism: Neotragus moschatus; assembly: GCA_006410615.1. Lineage (NCBI taxonomy): Eukaryota > Metazoa > Chordata > Mammalia > Artiodactyla > Bovidae > Neotragus > Neotragus moschatus. Next base: position 699,408 of record SJYA01001750.1, on the reverse strand, counting down.
CTATATAGTCCATGAGGGTCATAAAGAGTTGGACACAACTGAGTGACTTTCACTTTCTGACTTTCTTTTCTGATGAAAAAAAAGATTTGAATAATGATGAGTAAGCCATATTAATGGATGGAAAGATTCAGCAATATACCAAAGTCAATAATTCCAAAACTAGCTTATGGCTTATTTTTAAGTACTTGACAACATATTTCTCAAGCTCATCTGAAGAAAATAAATGATATGAATACCCAAAAAAGACTGTTAAAGAAAAACAAGGAGGAGCTTCCCTAACAGACATGAAAACATACTAATGATAAAGGTAAGAAGTTTAGATTCTAAAATGACTATGATTTTTGTTTTCTAAAACATGTCAAAAGCCAAAATAAGTTTCATAATTTTTAAATCATAAGGGCAATTAAGACAGAGCTTAAAGAGAAGAGATAGGATCTAGAAAATAGAAATTTAAAAAAAACATGAAGTAAATAAAGGATTGTTGTTGCTGTTGTACAGTTGCTAAGTCGTGTCTAGCTCCTTGCGACCTCATGGACTGCAGCACGCCAGGCTCCTCGGTCCTCCACTATCTACCAGAGTTTGCTCAAAGTCATGTCCGTTGAACCAATGATGTTATCTAATCATCTCATCTTCTGCCACTCTCTTCTCCTTTTGCCTTCAATCTTTCCCAGAATCAGAGTCTTTTACAATGAGTTGGATCTTTGCATCAAGTGGCCAAAGTATTGCAGCTTCAACTTCAGCATCAGTCCTTCCAATGAATATTCAGGGTTGATGCCCTGATTGACTTTTTTGATCTCCTTGCTGACTTAGGGACTCTCAAGAGTCTTCTTTAACATCACAATTCAAAAGCATCAATTCTATGGTCCTCAGCCTTCTTTTGGACCAACTCGTACATCTGTAATTGCCCTCAATAGCATATTGGACACCTTTCGACCTGAGGGTGCTCATCTTCTGGAGTCATATCTTTTTGCATTTTCATGCCATCCATGGTGCAAGAATACTGGGGTGGGTTGCCATTTCCTTCTCCAGTGGACCATGTTTTCTCAGAACTCTTCACTATGACCCAGCTGCCTTGGATGGGCCTGCACAGCATGGCTTATATCTTTGTGAGTTAAGCAAGCTCCTTCCACACTACAAGACTGTGATCCTTGTGTGTGCCCTCAGTCATATCTGACTCTTTGTGACCCCATGGAAGGGAAAAATAAAGGATACTAATAGATATATTAATACTAAGACTAGGGTATAGTAACTAAAATCTCTTTATGAAGAGGGCCATTAAATACTTTCATTTTTTGTGTTGCTATGCAAAAAATGTCACTAAAAGTCCTCAGTAAAATGTGTACATAGACCCATAGAACCATGCCACAAGGAAAGAATCCTGAGGATTTGAGGAACAGATGATGTATCAGCCATGTTTCCATGCAGTAAACAGTACCCACTTTGTATATTTCTAAAAGAAGGGAGTTTAAGAGAAAATATTATATACCTTCAAAATCTTTGAAATGGCTGAAGAAAAGGAAATCAAAGAGCCACAATAAAGCTTTCTCCTTGAAGATCATAAATACTAGTGCAGCCAGGACCCAAATTCTGCTCTGCTGAGACCTTAGCTGCTAACATCATAAGCACTCTACATCCATGAAACTGGTTAGCTGCTAACATCATAAGCACCCTGCATCCGTGAAACTGGTGAGTTGTATGCAACTCTTTGCAACCCCATTGGCCATAGCCCGCCAGGCTCTTCTGACTATGGAATGTGAAATTCAGGCATTCCCAACACCCACATGCTGGAGGGCACTTTCCACCAGCCACCACAGAAAAGTGACATCGACTCCCATTTTCACCTTTCAAAACTCATTCTTATGTATCTAACTGACACAACCCAATTCACATTTAGGAAAAAGGGCCACAATGGATTTTACCTTTCCAACCACTCTGACCAGAAGGAGGATGAAATGGAGCCTTTGGAAGTATGTAAGGCATTTAAGCTAGAGAAGAAATATGAATGGTACATTTTTATGGAAAAAGAAAGTTCCATTTTGCTTCTCATTAAAGACATAGAAATTAAACCAAAATAAGTATGATTTTCTTCTAATATTTTAATGATAAATCCTGAGACAAGTACAGTGAGATGAAAATTCTCATGCACTACAAATGAAGAGGAAGTAGATACAATCTATCTGCATAGCAATTTGGCAATAGGTATCTTGATCCTTGGGCTTCCCAGAGGGTACTAGTGGGACCTGTCTGCCAATGCAGGAGACATGGTTCCGATCCCTTGGTTGGGAAGATTCCCTGGAGGAAGGTATGGCCACCCATTCCAATATTCTTGCCTGGAGAATCCAATCCCATGGACAGAGGAGCTTGGTGGGCTACAGTCCATAGGATGGCAAACAGTTGGACACAACTGAAGCAACTTAGCACAGAACACTATGTATCCAGATCCTTAAACATGATTGCACCCTTTCACACAGTAAGCTACTTTCAGGGATCTATCAGGAAATAATATGGTCTCCAGTTTATAATCAGGAATATTGGCAATCAAAGAAAACAGAAAGCTATATTTATAAATGTGAAATATTAAAATTAACTAGTGCCCAACAGAAAGGGAAATACTTAGGTAAGTTGTATTACCTCTATGCAACAGATTTTTGCAAAGCTTTGTAATCATGTTGGAAAGTGCTCATATGAAGTAAAATCAATTAGGGCACAAAATTATTTAGAAGATATGAAGCTAACTTTTCTAACTATTCACAAACTTGATGTAACAGAGAGAAGAGACTAGGGGAAAACACAAACATGCTAACACTCTACCTCTGATGGAGCAAGGATGATGATGACTAAACTTAATTTTCATCTTGTCAGTTCACTTCAGTTCAGTTCAGTCACTCAGTCGTGTCTGACTCCTTGCGACCCCATGAATCGCAGCACACCAGGCCTCCCTGTCCATCACCAACTCCCGGAGTTCACTCAGATTCACGTCCATCGAGTCAGTGATACCATCCAGCCATCTCATCCTCTGTCATCCCCTTCTCCTCTTGTCACTGCTATGCATTTTCCAAATATTCTAGAGTGAAACTACACTTTCTCTAGCACTACTAAAAACCAAAAATGATCATTAAAAAAATCAAAGTAAACTTTTAGAAATTAACTCTTTTGTTTCTCTCTAGTTTGAAAATGTTTAAATATATTTTAGTAATTAAGGACCTCATCACAATTTACAATTAAGTCATAACATGCCCTTAATTGGGAGAAAAAGGAAAAGGAGAAGAAGGCGGAAGAGGATGAGATGGTTGGATGGCATCACTGATTCAATGGACATGAACTTGAGCAAATTTCAGAAGATGGTGAGAGACAGGAAGGCCTGGAATGCAGGAGTCCATAGAGTCTCAAAGAGTTCGACGTGACTTAGCAACTGAACAATTTGGGGAAGTTGTAATTTAAAAGTCACGGAGGGGAAGATAGGGCAAGACTGGACTAAAAGTGGGCAAAGATACTGCGTCAAGTTCACAGCTGCCAGACTTCTGAGCCTCCTCACTAAGACTAACCAGCAAATGCATTGGACACATTTCTTTTCAAATCTTTTTCACCAGTTTAAATCCTGCAGAGCATTGAGAATCTCAGAAGAAAGACAAAATAATGAGATTTCTCCTTTTGCAAGATAATATTTGCTTCTTGGGCTTTCCTGGTTGCTCAGATAGTAAAGAATCTGCCTGAAATCTAGGAGATCTGGGTTCAATAACTGGGTGGGGAAGATCCCCTGGAGAAGGGAACTGACGCTCCAGCGCTCCAGTATTCTTGCCTGGAGAATTTCATGGACAGAAGAGCCTGGCGGGCTATAGTTCATGTGGTTGCAAGGAGAGGGACACATTTGCCTCTTACAGAGAAACTTCCGGAGAAGGCAATGGCACCCTACTTCAGTACTCTTGCCTGGAAAATCCCATGGATGGAGGAACCTGGTGGGTTACCGTCTGTGGGGTCGCACAGAGTCGGACACGACTGAGGCAACTTAGCAGCATCAGCGAAACTTCATGAACATATAAATCTCTCAGATGTCAAGATTTTGTGTTACCTCCTTAAGAAACAAGTTTTAGAAAACGGTGAATACTAATCCTTCCATCTTCAGAGACAATTTCACGAGAACTGAGTGGATCCAGGGTGGTCAGATGAGAACCGTGAACAAAAGTGAATCAAGAGCATTGCTTTATGCAAGAAGATCTCAACACTAGAGGCCTCGCAGCCGTCCACACCTCTCCATGGGTATCCAGGGCCACTTCCTTCTTCCCTTCCTCCCAGGCCTCTCCCCTCTTCAAGTGTCTGAGCACCCTCTGCTGTTTCAGATCTCCCCTGCACCACACCAATGGGTTCAGTTCAGTTCAGTCACTCAGTCTTGTCCGACTGTTTGAGACCCCATGAATTGCAGCACGCCAGGCCTCCCTGTCCATCACCAACTCCTGGAGTTCACCCAAACTCATGTCCATCAAGTCAGTGATGCCATCCAGTCATCTCATCCTCAGTCGTCCCCTTCTACTCCTGCCCCCAGTCCCTCCCAGCATCAGAGTCTTTTCCAATGAGTCAACTCTTCACATGA
>SJYA01001750.1:629799-694063 GCA_006410615.1 Neotragus moschatus | reverse complement strand
TGGCCAAAGTACTGGAGTTTCAGCTTTAGCATCATTCCTTCCAATGAACGCCCAGGACTGATCTCCTTTAGAATGGACTGGTTGGATCTCCTTGTAGTCCAAGGGACTCTCAAGAGTCTTCTCCAACACCACAGTTCAAAAGCATCAATTCTTCAGTGCTCAGCTTTCTTCACAGTCCAACTCTCACGTCCATACATGACAACTGGAAAAACCACAACCTTGACTAGACAGACCTTTGTTAGCAAAGTAATGTCTCTGCTTTTGAATATGCTATCTAGGTTGGTCCTAACTTTCCTTCCAAGGAGTAAGCGTCTTTTACTTTCACAGCTGCAGTCACCATCTGCAGTGATTTTGGAGCCCAAAAAATAACCCCCCAGAAAGGAAAGTGAAAATGTTGAGTGTCCAGCTCTTTGCAACTCATGGACTGCAGCCTGCCAGGCTCCCCTGTCTGTGGAATTTTCCAGGCACGAATACTGGAGTAGGTTGTCATTCCCTTCTCCAGGGTATCTTCCTGACCAGAGTTCGACCATATCTTCGTCTAAACCCAAGGTCTTGATTGCCTTTTCCAGATGATTTCTAGGTGTCTGGCCTCCTTTTGTTACTTACATGGCAATTAATTCACATAACCAAAAGCTAAATCCTATTAGTTTAGTTTATTGCCATTTTGTTAAGCTTATTTTAAGAACAGCCTGTGTTACATATTCCAGAGAATCCTGGCTTTGGCTGAGGCAACGTTCCAACAAACACACAGACTAGACTTTGTTACCAACCTGGGAACAAGATGTTTGAGCGTTTGCTCTAAATGTTGACCCCTTGTAGAGGTTCTGCTGTGAGGCTGAGGAATGCTTGCAGTCTGGCTGATGGTTTTGTCTCTTATAAAAAGCTGAGATGATTATTTCCATGTATAGTCCTACAACTATAAAGACAAAATGCCATTTTCCAAAACTCCATTTTTCTCATTTTCTAACATACTCTTGAATTAAACCATCATAGTTTATCGATCAAAATCACTCTCCCTGCTTATGTACAACTGTAACTATATATTGCTACACTAATGGAACCTAAAACCATGGTATAGTCTTATTGGAATTAGAGAATCTTCGTTGTGTGAATTTTACCTCAATAATAAGCCTCTGTGCACCAAATTGATTAGATTTCTTATAAAAGACTAGCTGCCGTTGCAAATCCAAAATAATAGATGGTTGACATGTGACACTAATAGTAGCCAATAAAACAGCTTCAGGAAAATTTTCCCAAATGCTTTGTAAATTGATTATCTATAATACCCTATGATAAATTGCCCCATAATGTCATCTGATGGCTATTTATTTAGGCAGAAATTCAGTCTAGGGAATTGGAGAAACAAAATCACAGCTCTGCAATGATGATGGTAATACAATTTACAGTCTTCTGGAATAGCCGATATTTAGTGTGGCTTACTAATCTTTGTCTTTGCCCATTTGCCTGAAAACAAGACTCCTACTAATATAAGTTTGGTCAGGAGATAAAGTTGTTCTAAGTAGTAATTTGATAGACTCTCTAGCAGAGCCTCAAAAAACTCAACGTTTTGATTGCCCGATTTCACTAACAGGACTAGCCATTAGCCCAGGCTTCCAGGGTCAGAATGTGTTATCTTCAAGTTGTCCTAAAGAGTAACAGACACTTCAGTTCTCACTAACAGAACTGTTCCTTCCTTTCAATGACTCTTTCACACAGCCCATCCTTCAACACCTCACATCCCAAAGACAATTTGTCATTATTATCCCTCAGTCTCATTCCTGCAGCCCCTCCTTCACTTGGCCTCTTCACCTGTAGATGACTCCTCCATTCTGCCTTATGAATTCCCACATGAATCTTTCGTGAGGGGTTACTCCCCTATTCGTAATGCTTCAGTGAGCCTTACCCAGAACAGCAACTTTGCCATTGCTTTTCCACATGACATATGTAAGCGCCATACAAGCTGGAATGTAAGGTAAATAGTCTGGCTCCAGCAGTCAAGTACTTACATCCCATCTTCATTCTGTGCCTCCAGCCAGAATTAGTTCCTCCCCCTTGTGCATTCCTATTTTGCTTTATTCCCTTGAAATGCATCATTCGTTGCTCTGTTTCAAACATATTTATATATGTATCATATATAGAAGGCAGATTTAGAAATGACCTCCAATGATTCCCATTTTTCAATATTCATGATCTTGTTTAATTCCTTTTCCTTGAGTGTGGGCAACTTGCTTCTAGGAACAGAATATGAGGTAACAAAGCGATGTGGTATCATTTCTTAGTTATACAAGAGTGAGATCACAGTCTTGCTGGCAGGCTTTCTCGATTGCCTTCTCAGACTGCACACTTTGATTGAGTGGGATGTCCCATTGAAAAGGACGACATGGCAGGCATTGTGGGTAGCCTAAGGCTAAACTNAATTCCCTTTCCTTGAGTGTGGGCAACTTGCTTCTAGGAACAGAATATGAGGTAACAAAGCGATGTGTTATCATTTCTTAGTTATACAAGAGTGAGATCACAGTCTTGCTGGCAGGCTCTCTCGAGTGCCTTCTCAGACTGCACACTTTAATTGAGTGGGATGTCCCATTGAAAAGGACCACGTGGCAGGCATTGTGGGTAGCCTAAGGCTAAACTCCAACTAGGAACTGAAGCTTTCAATCCAAAAGCTTTGAAAGAACCGATTTCTGCTGGCAACCTTGTGAGTAAGCTTGGAAGTGGAACTTTCTTCCCAATCAAACTTTCAGATGCCACCGAGCTTTGGCTGATGCCTGATTTCAGCCTTGTGAGGGACCCTGAAACTTAGGACCCAGAAACCATGCCTGGGTTTCTGACCCACAAAGACAGAGATAAGCATTTTAAGCTGCTAAACTTTAGGTAAATTGTTGCACAGAAATAAATAAAATACATGCATCTTACTTCATCTGCTTAACTGTAGCCTTCCCTAGGCAGAAACTGAATGGTAAAGCTAGGTGTGAGCAGAGTACCCAAAGTAAATGTTTATGCAGAGTAAATGCTAATGTGTGCTAAATGCTAATTGACAAGATGACTGAACAAAGGACTTTTTCAAAACAAGCCCAGTTTTCCCAACTGTAGAAAGTAAATATCATTTAACTCTTTCTAAACGTGGATTACATATAAAGTTTATACGATCCTTTAATGTCAGACTCTCTATTTTGGTTTCTGCCTATTTCTCTACTCCCTCTGATTTACTTTTTTGTCTTCTTAGCAGAGATGTGTTCAGGTCATCTTACCATCTACTTAACTAAGAGAATTCATAGTTCATAGAATGATAAACAATAGCAAACTTAAATTTATTTTTGAAAGATTATATCAAACAAATACAATAAAATGCCCTTCAATGATAAAAGGAATAGAGATCTCCTCAATACCAGTTAGGAGGCTTTGAGCTACAAATAACAAAAAAAAACAAAAAAGGAATGATTCACAGCAGGAATGTATTTATTTCATACATTATAACCCTGTTGATTTTCAAGATTGAAAATTTAGTAGGACTTCAAGCACCCAATATTTTCCTGTCTTACTGCCCAGCTCTTCTCAGAATATCTCACTCATGGTTGCAAAAAGGCTGCAACTATTCCAGTAATCACACCCAGACACAAGAGTATCCAGTGAAAGAAAAGCATCTCTTCTTATGTGTCTTTCTTTTAACAGCAAAGAAACCATCCCCAGAAGTATCCAAATACTTCCCTCTGCATCTCAGTGGTCAAAATTGGGTCATAAAACATGTCCTAAATTAAACTCTGATGAAGGAACAAAGATGATGCTAGGGAAGGGATGGACACCTGAAAACAACTAGGATTTCAATCAGCAATCAAAAGGGAGATGTCTGTTTACACCCACAAAAGGTGACACAAAGTAATGTATAATTTGTCACAAAAATGTGCTTATACGAATTCAGCAAAAGAAACAACTATTATTACCTTGAGTGGTTTGGTATTATGATAAGAGACTTACAAATTAGGATTAAGATCATTACCCGTCCATAAACGTTGTCTACCTTTTAATAACTGTATTAAACTTTGCAACTGCAGTAATGGTACCATCAGTTGTCTTTTTAGTCATTTAGTTCTTATTTATGAACAATATTATGGTCTTAATTTTTTCCAATCACTATACTAATGGATTTATAAAAATTCATAAGGCTATAATCAATTTTAAAACTTTTCTTTTCCTAGTAACCCTGAGTGACAAATAAATTACTTTCCCATTGATTTCATATGCTCTTAATTACCTAGGTTTATGCCTGGTTCAAACAAAAGAACAGAGGGGCTTCCAGAAACCAATGGTGCAGCTAAAAGACTTCTAGAAGAGGAAATACACTCTCGAATCAGATAAGTAGTCAAGTAGTCAAGTAGGTCACTGTTGTTAAGAATGCAGAATTTGGAATCAGATCTAGATTTAAATCTCTACCCCATATTGTATTAAAGATACTTACTTCTAACCTCTGTAAGCCCAAATTTCTCCATCTTAAAAAGGATCATCAAACCAACCTCATGGGGTTGTTACGAAAGTTAAATTAAATGATGTTTGTAAAACACTTAACTGTAAACAGTAAATGGTAGCTATCATTATTACTTAAGCTGTTTTCATAAATCTTTCCCAACCACAGCCCATAAACTAGTCTCCTCCCACTATCTTCCAGGGCTGGGCAGTAGGAAAGATTGGGAACTAAACTCCCTTGGCATGGGAAGAATGCAGAGGCGCTTTTCATGCTGGGTTCCAACAGGTCACATCTCTCTCCTGCTGGCTGAGAACAGAGGCAGGAAGAAACATGAAAAAAAAAGTGAAAGCGTTATTCACTGTCGTGTCAGACTCTTTGCAGCCCTATGGACTATAGCCAGCCAGGCTCCTCTGCCCATGGGATTCTCCAGACCAGAATATCAGAGTGGGTAGCCATGCCCTCCTCCAGGGATCTTCTCAGTCCCAGGGATGGCACGTGCACTGCAGGCCGATTCTTTACCATCTTAGCCATCAAGGAAGCAACCTAGATGGCCTCAAACACTTGTCATCATGAGACATTGCTCATGTATTTTCTTCTTTGCCCCTTGCCGAAAGGCTCAGATCTTCTCTTGGACTTCCCTGACTGACCTTCTGCATGTTGGGGTTTGCTCTTCCAACCTAGGTTCCTTATCTTCTCAAGTGGTTCCCTGGCCTTGGACATGAGAAATGTAATGTGCATATGCCCTCTCCTACCTTCCTTCTGCAGCGGGCAAGTCTAAAAGCATCTTTAAACCTCCTCAGATATTTAATTCTATGATGTCTTAACCAGAGTCACTAACACCCTCAGGGAACACTGAATAGGGCCAAGGGACAAAGGATTTGAAAAGATGCTTCTTTCTTCAGTTTTTATTCGGATTGACAATTGAGTTTTTGTAGGTGAATCACGTTTTACTCCACTTGAAAGGAATCTGAATCCATTCGAGGTCACTTAATTTCAAATTCAAGCAGTTAAATTGATTTTACCCACCACAATCATGGGGTTCTGCTCTTAGATCTTATTTCATAGGCTGTAAAGAGCACTCAATTCTGCTCCGGTTATTTGTGTTATTTATAGCCCCCAAACTGGTTGTACAAGGTGACAACATTCCCTGATATGCTCTTGGTATTTATGTTCTAGTCTTTTTCTTTTTTTTGCTCCAACAGCTTTTTCCCAAATATCTTTTATTAAAGCAATATTAGCATATTTGGGTATGAAAGAATCATCACTACCCATTTTCTAAATTATAAGAAATTTCAACTGTCAATACAAAAGTTAAAGTCAGCATCTTGGGATGCTATTACTTCAATAATTATCTTCTTTGCCCTGTCATATTGGATCAAAAGACAATCTTTTTAAGGCATCACTGCCTGAATTAGAAGAGTATCCCATTTTAAAAGAATCATAATCAAAACATTAATTAACATACAAGAGTTCTTTAAGAACTTTTTGATGAAGACCATAATAAAAATTGAAAGTGTGTAGTTTGGATGGGATGTACACATTAACTCAGCAAAATATACAAACATATGCTGATATTTCAGTCTTAACTAGATGAGTGAATTGTACACCAAGAATTTTTCTGGAAAACTTGGTGACTAAATTACAACCTGGATAATGTAGATGGATAATATTATCCCACACATGGTATCATTCCAATATGAATGAAACATATTTTGTAAAAATGTGTTGATGTGGACTTTAAAAAATTGTGTTGCTGGGAGCCAAATCAACCATTTAAGAGTAAAAATAGGATCTTCTCTAGGGAAAAGAAGCCTACTTCCAGTCTTCCTGGGAAGAGGTCTATCATAGGACAGAATGAAAAGTCAGTGGAATGTGATTAGATTAAGGGAATTCCATGCCCCTTTATCTGGGTGTGGAAGTCAGTAAGGCTGGAATTCCAAGTTATGAAGACACCTGGCATACTTCTGGTAGAAGGAAAGGTCACGGAAATGGAATGCTGGCCTCTACCACATAGATCCAGGCAGGCAGCAGCCAGATGGTATCTAAAGCTGTATAATTGTGATAAGTTATTCTCCGTCTAGATTTTCTCTTTCCAGGTCCCTGCAACTTTGGGGGTTGGGTAAAGTTACAGCTTGACCTCTACTGAGCTTAACTGATGCCAAGAACTGACTCGATGGAAAAGACCCTGATGCTGGCAAAGATGGAAGGCCGGAGGAGGAGGGGACGACAGAGGATAAAATGGCTGGATGGCATCACCAACTCGGTGGACATGAGTCTGAGCAAGCTCCAGGATTTGGTGATGACAGAGAAGCCTGGTGTGCTGCAGTCCATGGGGTCACAAAGAGTCAGACAGCAGGAAGCAACTGAACTGACTGACATCACTGAGCTGACAGACCTTACACTTTGGGCACGGCTTTCTTACAGAAGGGCAAACACATACACACGCGTGCACACTCACACACAGACACACACACACACACACACACACACACACACAGAGCCAGAGTGATTGAAGCAGCGCTGGTCCTCCTCCAAGGAGAAGCAGCTCTAGTAAGCAAGCAAGCTATGTGAGCTGAAGTCAAGGAACCCCAGGTATCCACTGGTGAACTCATAAGAAATTAAGCAATTTATCTGCTGTTTTAACCAATTTTACCAGATGATTCCACTTAGTCAAGCTACAATCTAGTCTTTCTTTTCCTATGGAGCTGGCCTGTTGTTTGTTTAAACTTATTGTATTAACTGGTTCTCTTACAGTTTGCAGATTTAGCCTCTCAGAATGAACAAGTGTAAGGGGAGAAACCTTTTAGGCTTCTTAATGTTCCTCAGACTTTTCAAGTCCCTCACACTCCAGGGCAAGAAATTTTTCCCCCTGAGATCTTAAATCTTTCTGCTGCCACACTTCTTCCTGTATTACTTGAGACAAATTTAAAGAAAGTTGGTGAAATGGTTATCCTTGAGTTCCCAACAAGTGAATGACAAAGAGAGAGGTCTGAACTTGTTCTAAGGAAACTCTTCTGGTTAAGATCAAGTGAAACGTTAATATTTCACCCAGTGTGTTCACATTTATTACTCCATTGAGCTTCCCTGGAGGCTCAGATGGTAAAGAATCTGCCTGCAGTATGGGAGACCGAGTTCGCTCCCTGGGTTGGGAAGATTCCCTGGAGAAAGGAAGGGCTACCAACTCCAGTATTCTGTCCTGGAGAATTCCATGGACTGTATAGTCCATGAGGTCACAAAGAGTCAGCCACGACTGAGCCACTAACACTTTCCTTCTCAACATAAAGTGCATTTAAAGACAACAAAATAAATATATTCAGCTTATGTCCTTATTTTATCACCTCAAGGAACCTATTTGAGGAAAACAAGTGCTTCCTTAAGCATAATTTATTTTCATAAAATAAGACATGTATATCAGCTTGCTTGTGAACCTAATTTGGATTAGTAAAAGCTTATAACCAACACAAGAGTGATAGAAGTTGGAGTTAAATATCTCACCTGGAGTGTTTCCACACACCAGCTCAATATATTGCATATATGTTTTATTCTATTTTTTAACCTCCTTGCTGACAAAAGCTTTAAAATGCATAGGCAAGACTGGATATAATATAAACCAAAGATTTTGATGACACATCTTATTAATTCTATGTATATATATAGCTTAGTCTTCAAAATAATTCCTTTTAATATATGTAACAAAATGAAACAAGTGATAGCAAAATAAAACAAGTGCACCACTGCAATCTTGATGAGATTAGAAGAGACAAGCTGATTCTGTACGTCAACAACTAAATAGGGTCAACTGTTTACCTGTTCGGGACGAATAAGAGAAATGCCAACTAACAAGTTGTACACATTTAAACTGTTTTCATCCTTTAGGTGCTATATGTTTCCACCTTAATTGTTTTGTATTTTCTGTCTAGAAGGAATAGCCATCAAACAGAGACAAGCCTCTGTTAATGTTTTCAATAGGATCAACTGCATTCCCCGCATTCAATTAAAAAAAGTAAAAGGAATAATTAGCCAGGGAATGGCACCTGTGGGCTAGAACTCTTCCCTGTATAGTATAAAGCTTGCTGCATAATTCAAATCATCTTAAATCTTAGTGTGGCAGTATCTCTGATCTTAAGAGAAGTTTCATTTTCTTAAATCTTAATCTTAGAAATTAATTCCTTCTTGTTGTCCCAGACAACAGCCAAACCAGGAGAAATTGTGTAGCACACAAATTGAGCATAATGCTTGACGTTTCAGAAAATGCAATAGAATCCCTAAGGGGTAACTCAAGTCTTCACTGCTTGCATGTTGTATGTCAATAACCAGGTTAAATCTCAAACAGGAACCTTGTTTTGGTGTAAATGATTGCCCCAATGTCTGTTACATTTGTGGCAAAGCTACTCCTTTTCATTTTGTTTTTGAGACAATCTGAAATTTCTGTATTGGTTTCCATCATTGAACAGATAATTTAGAGAGCCTAGTATGTGACAAGCAATATTGTAGGAGCAGAAGAAACACGCCAGAGAAGGCCCTTGTTCTTACACGGATCATATCCTACCAAGAGGAAGACAGACAGTAAACAAGCAAATAAATTAGGAAGCCAATTTCCGGAGACAGTAAAAGTGCCATGCAGAGAACAAAACAGCACAGTGACAGAAGGGAGCTTCTGGTTGGGCTGCAGAGTTAAGACTTTGATGATAAAGGAGCTGGCCCCTCAAAGAACAAGAGGAGTGTCTCATGGAATCGGGAGGGCCCAAGGAAGGAATGGGGTGTCTGCTGGAGGAAAAATGGAAGAAAGCCAGTGTGCCTAAAGCATGGTGTGAAAGCTAGGGAAAGAGACAGGAAAGGTCCCCAAGTTTCATGATCTTCAATCCCCAGCTCCACTGAAATCAGAGTTCCAACAGCATTTTTTGTAGTGCTGTGGTAGCATTCACTGAATGCAGTTGGTGACTACTATAGATTGAGTTGTGTCCCTGCAAAATTCACATATTGAAACCCTAATCCCCAGAAGGACCATTTGGGAGATAGGGCCTCTAAAGTTAAATGAGGTCCTAATTCAACAGGACTGGTATCCTTATAAAAAGAGGAAGAGGGACTTCGCTGGTGGTCCAGGGGTTAAGAATCTGCTTTGCAATGCAGACGAAGTGGGTTCAATCCCTGGTCCGGAACTGAGATCCCACGTGCCGAGGAGCAACTAAGCCCATGCGCTGCAACTGTTGAAGCCCTAAGCACTCTGGAGCCTATGCACGGCAACTAAACAGTCCGTGTGTGGAGCCAAAGATCCAGCATAAGTGCAACAAAGCTCCTGTGTGCCGCTACTAAGACTCGATGCAGCCAAGTAAATAAATAAATGTTTTTTGAAATAAATAAAAACAAAAAGAGGGAGAGACAACAGAGAGCTCTCTCGCTCGTTCTTGCTGTCTGCAAGCACATAAAGAAAAGACCATGTGAGAAGATGGAAAAGAGGCACCTGTCTGCAAGCCAGAAGGATATGCCTCACCAAAACCTACCCTGCTGGCATCTTGGTCTTAAACATGCAGCCTCCGACCTGTGAAAATATAAATGTGTGTTGTGTAAGCCATCCAGTATGTGGTATTTTGTTGTGGCAGCTCAAGAAGACTAACACAGTTACCCTACCTGAAACACATTTTACAAAAGGGAAAAGAAAGTGTTGGTTGCTCAGTCATGTCTGACTTTTTGCAATCCCATGGATTGCAGCATGCCAGGCTTCCCTGTCCCTCACCACCTCCCAGAGCTTCCTCAAACTCATGCCCACTAAGTTTTTCTTCAACATACAGAAAATATAAATGTATAGAAAATAAAAAAAAATTAAAAACATTATAGGAGGAAAAAATATTACAGATATTCAAATACAAAGAGAAAAAACATACATATGACAAGATATTTATCCAAAATGAAGAAATTAAAATTAAAACAAAATCAAGAAATTACTTATGCTGATAACAGTAGTAACAATTTTAGAACATGCTGATGTGATTTTGGTTAATTGATACAATGAATCAATGCTGGTGAAACGAATCAAAACAGTCCCTTTGTGGAAAACAAAATTACAACGTGTAGCAGGAGCCCTAATGATGTTTAATCACCTGAGTCAGATTATTATTCCTTAGAATTTCAATAGAAGCAAAATGATACAAGCATGCAACTCATCACAGAATTATCTGTTTAATTAAACAGAAAGAAACCTACCTACATCCTTAATATTATAGAAATAGTTTAAGGAAATTATATATCAGGATGATAAAATATTATATGGTTGTTCATGCTCAGTCACTTCCGACTCTTTTCAACTCTATGGATTGTAGCTCACCAGGCTCCTCAGTCCATGGGATTCTCCAGAGAAGATTCCAGGCAAGAATACTGAAGTGAGTTGCCCTGTCCTCCTCCAGGGATCTTCCAGTCCCAGAGAGCAAACATGTGTCTCTTGCATTTCTGCCACCACCTGGGAAGCCATTATATCTTCACAAAAGGTTATAACTTTAAAGATTTTTGAGAGACTTGGAAAAAATATAGCATAATGGTTGAAAACACAAGTGTTGAAATCAGATGAACTCCAGCAAGCACTGAATACTATCTCAGCGACACACAAATATGTGAACTAAATTTACTCAACTGTAAAATGGAAAAAAGAGGGGCACAATGCACAGTATTGAACACATGGTGTGCCAAGTACTGTTCTAAATGGATCACAGTAGACCTTCACTATGCATGAGATTTTATAGTTATAATCTTCCTATTCCATAACATTCATGACCCCCCAAATTAATACTCCGAGTGCTTTCAAGATCATTGGCAGACATGGGCAGAGCAAAGCAAATGTCCCTGAAAACTGCTGCTTAGCCTTCCTAGTCAGCTCTGATAGAAGGCAAGCAGAGGGTGGAGGTGGTAAGGGGGCAGTATGGGCTGGGCAAGGAGCTTGGGATCTGGGGCCAGTGGGAAGGATTTGAGTCTCACTTGTAGCAACTGTTAATGGGGTGGCCTGGGGTAAGTCCAGGCAAGGCATATGAATCCGTAATATTTTCTCTCTTGAAAACTTAAAAAAATTGCATCTTCCATGATGAGCTGTTTTAGGGTTTTAGAGTACAATCTTTGTGAGAGAAGTGTGGCATATATGTGGGTGTGTATGTGTTTCCCCCAGGGATGATGGTTCAGTATTCATCCATGTAGTGTTCCAGGAACTTTACAGGATCTAATTACCACAAAGACAGGAGTTGGATGTTTGTGTGTTGACTCCTGTAATCCTCAAACAAATCCTCTGAAACAATACAGAGATAAAAACTGGGGGAAACAGCTACCTCCCCCGAGGCTGTGGGAAGCGAAAGGAAGGGATNTCATCATCTGCAGTGACTTTGGAGCCCCCCAAAATAAAGTCTGACACTGTTTCCACTGTTTCCCCATCTATTTCCCATGAAGTGATGGGACCGGATGCCATGATCTTCGTTTTCTGAATGTTGAGCTTTCATCAAGAGTCTTTTTAGTTCCTCTTCACTTTCTGCCATAAGGGTGTAGATATAGGAGGTAGGTATAGGAGACGGCAATAGGTGGAGGCTGGGGTCTTTAAACACTGTTGGAATTAACTGTCCCTGCTGTGGCTATACTGTCAACCATAACAACAAAAATAAGAAGAAATCCCTTCTTCCTACTTCTTCTTTTTCAATTCCAACTGCACTCCTGTTTTCCTATGGACAGAACCTGTAAACAAACTGGCAAAGGAGTCTGGGAAATGCAACCTGCAGAGTCCCTGCTCCAGGATCTCAGAGGAGAGTAAAAAGGTAGACATGGAGCTGAAAGATCTGTGAGAACATTTATTAGCACAGGTTCCTCAGAAACCAGAGCCTAAAGCAAAATCTTATGTGCTGCTATGTTCTTACAACATTCAATCCTAGGAAAACACGAGGGATAAAGCAGAACAGGATAAGGCAGGAAAAAAGAGAGAGGAAACAGCAGCGTGTCTGCAGGTTGCCCGTGACCACTTGGGGTCACATCCAACAGGTCACTCCATCTCCTGGAACTATCTTCCAAAAAGCCTATGAGCTGTTGGGTCTCAGAAGGAGAAAAGGAGTAAAGTTTATCTGCTTTTGCATTGGTCAAGTCTTGGTCACATGAGCATAAACTCCCCACATGATGCCACATTGCCTAAGCACAGGAACGGAGTGGGTTTTGCAGAATCTCTTGACTCAAGGGTGCTAAAAAATTAATAAACAGAAATCTAAATTAAACAGAATTGAGGGACTTCCCTGGTGTTCCAGTGGAAAAGACTATGCCTTCCCAAGGCAGGGGGGCCTAGGTTCAATCCCTGGTCTGGGAACTAGATCCCACATGCCAGCATGGGAGACCCAGAGCAGCCAGAAATAAAGAAAAAGATTCTGGAGGCCAGAAGGGGGCGCTCTCGTGCCCTATGAATGTAGCCCAGCAAAGGAAGAAATGAGATTCCTCTTACCTCCACAACTCAGCCAATGGAAAGCCAAGGACTCTTTGTTGACTAGAGCCCTCCCAACGTTCTTCCCCTTGTTATAAAAGGATGTTTCTTCCCTTGCCATGAGGGATTTGTACATAGCTCACTATGGCTGCAAACCCTAAATGGTAACTCTCTACTGACCCTAAATAAACCCATTTTTTGCTGGATAAACAATCTGCAATTTATTTATTTTCAATCAACAAGGGCAACAGAGGAAAAAAGGCTGGAGGGGACACATTGAAAATGCAGGCAAGAGACAGGCACCACTGGGTTGTACTCAAGCAAAATCTTTTGCTTCAGATGTGGTCAGGAAGAGATACACACTTTGGCCTTAACTGTGGCTGCTGTAAACCAAGCAGCAGAGGCTCCAAGACAGCTGGAGAACCAAGGTAGTGCAGAAGCATCTAATGTAGTCAACGGTGAGCAGAGGCATTCACCCAGGTGTATGTGCTTCAGTATTTGGGTATATCCAACATCAGGCAGGGGTAAAGGAACACATATAATTCACAGGCCAAACCAGACATTGAGCTAAGCTGAACAGGGCTCTGGGATAAATGCCAATAAACCGTGGCTGCTCCAGACAAACTGGACAGTTTGATTTCTTTAGATATAGCTAGCAAAATGTAAAAAGTGAATTTTTGTTTAGATGAGGCAGAGGAAAGGTTTTTAAATAGGTTATATATATATATATATATTTTACTCTAATTTTGTAAAATTGTCATTATGCAGATAAAATTATGGACATGATAGGCCATATTTATACTATTCTGCATTTATTGACATCCTTGGCTCTTATATTAGGAACAATACAGATTTTTTCTGGCTATGAATATAACTCACCTCTCACCTTCTCATGATCCAGCCTCCTAATTCTTAGGGCTTCTCTGGTAGCTCAGCCAGTAAAGAATCAACCTACAATGCAGGAGACCCTGCTTTGATTCCTGGGTCGGGAAGATCCCTTGGAGAAGAGAACGACTACCCACTCCAGTATTCTGGCCTGGAGAATCCCATGGACAGAGGAACCTGGCAGGCTACAGTCCACGGGGTCAAAGAGAGTTGGACACAACCGAGGAACTTTCACTAAAGACTAGCTGTTTCTGAATCATCCAAAGAAAAGACTAGTACCTCTGTAGTTACCTTCTAAAAACATTCTTTTTTTTTTTTTTTAACTTTTGCTAATTTCTACCCTGGTGGCTCAGTTGTAAAGAGTCCGCTGCAAGGCAGGAGGCTCAGGTTTGATCCCTGGGTCAGGAAGACTCCCCTGGAGAAGGAAATGGCAACCCACTTCAGTATTCTTGCCTTGGAAATCCCACGGACAGAGGAGCCTGGTAGGCTCCAGTCCATGAGGTCACAAAAGAATCAGACACAACTTAGTGACTAAACAGCAACTAAGCACAAATGATCCCAAGCAGAGAGCCCATAGTAGAAAAGGCATGTTTAATGTTAAAGGACAAAAAGCATTCTGACACCTGTTAAGATGGTCAGGAAGACTTTCTCAGGACTACTACGATGGGGTTATCGCCACGGAAGAGACAGATGGGGCTCAACTCCAGCTATGACAAGGACAAGTGGAGATTTATGGCCAAGGAACAGAGTGAAGGGGTCAGTGGATGGACAATTTCAAAGAGAAGACACCAAAAGTGGGAAGAGTTTTGCTAAATCTACCTAACAGGATCCTTGCTGAGAGCAGACCAGTGTGACCAGGTATCAAAGGTGATCAGAAAGCAAGAGTAAGGGTATTTTCTCCAAACTGACTCAGCAGCGTTCCTGCTAAGACTGGTTTTGGAAAGGACAAGATGTAGAAACCTGAGGTGAAGATCCAGTCAAGAACACTTGCATGCATGTGTGTGTGCTAAGTCACTTCAGTCGCGTCTGACTCTTTGCAACCCTATAGACCACAGCCCCGGAGAAGGCAATGGCAACCCACTCCAGTACCCTTGCCTGGAAAATCCCAGGGATGGGGGAGCCTGGTGAGCAGAGTCGGACACGACTGAAGCGACTTAGCAGCAGCAGCAACAGACCATAGCCCACCAGGCTCCTATCTGTGGAATTCCTCGGGTAAGAATACTAGAGTGGGTTGCCATGCCCTCCTCCAGGGGATCTTCCTGCCTCAGAGATCAAAGGCATGTCCCTTACAATTCCTGCATTGGCAAGTGGGTTCTTAACCACTAGCACCACCTGGGAAGCCCTGAAGAAAGCTTTAAGGAGCCTAACTAAAGTTTGGTTGAGGACAGGTATGTTTTGGTCAGAAGGTAATTAATGGAGAGAAACAACATGGAAACCCCCCTTTCCAAATACTACATACTCATATACTGATACTGGCTCCTACTACCAGCTTTCATTAAATAGGTGATCCCATCTTTATCGACAGTATTCCATCCTTAAGTTCATTTTAAAGGCTACAATTTGCCTTGCACATATTCATGGGCAGGTATTTCTGATATGATTTCAAGGAGAACAAGTCCCTTTTTAAGGAAAGAAGAATGGGCTGTGCTGGGGCTCTAATAGATTGCAGCAGGAAGCCCACTGCCGGGCATTCTGTCTGCAGGGTGCTCAGCTGGGCAGTGCTCAAGAGCCCAGATGCAAGCTTCAGACAGTCGTCTCCAGGCAGCACCATCTGCTTCCATGGGAATCTCCCCAGGCACTGGGTTGGCAGCTTCAGGGTGGTGGTGAGATTGGCCCTGTGGGGAGCATGTTGCTGGGAGGCTGTCAAAACTTTTCTCAACACTTGAGAGCTCATTTCCTATCATCTTCCAGAGTCAGCATTTGACTAGACTTTTTTCTTTCAGGACAGTAGCAGACTGTTGAGTTCTCCTTAGCAGGAACTTAGCAGAAAGTAAAACTGAGCTCAGTTATCTCTCCTTACTATTGGGAGAATCATGTTTCTCCCTTTGGGGCTTCCCTAGTGGCTCAGGTGGTAAAGAATCTGCCTGCAGTGTGGGAGACCAGGGTTTGATACCTGGGTCAGGAAGATACCCTGGAGAAGGGAATGGCAACCCACTCCAGTATTCTCGCCTGGGAAATGCCATGGACAGAGAAGCCTGGTGGGCTACAGTCCACGAGATCACAGAGTCATAAATGACTGAACAACTACTTAGACTTCAATTTGACTCATGGAAGATTCATATTTCTTCCTTAGGAGAGTCAGATGCAATGTGCCTCAAAGGGTGCTCTGCAGACCTCAAGTTTTCAAAAAATGCTCCAAGAAAAAAAAGGGTCCAAAAGCCAAANCTGAACAACTACTTAGACTTCAATTTGACTCATGGAAGATTCATATTTCTTCCTTAGGAGAGTCAGATGCAATGTGCCTCAAAGGGTGCTCTGCAGACCTCAAGTTTTCAAAAAATGCTCCAAGAAAAAAAAGGGTCCAAAAGCCAAATAAGCTTGAAAATGCTGCCTATCACATCTCCTTCTTAGAGATTCACCATGCACTTTCAGTAGTAATGCCCCTACAGTTAAAAACAATCCCTTTAGGGACTTCGGTGGCCCAGTGGTTAAGAATCTGCCTCCCAATGCAGGGGACGGGAGTTCGATCCCTGGTTCAGGAGGATCCCACATGCTGTGGGGAAACTAGGCCCACATTCCTCAACTATAGAAAAACCTGCATGCCATTTTGAAGAGCCTGTGCTCCACTCAGAAGTATCCCATGAGCTGCAACTTAGACTCACCACAGCCAAAAAACCAAACAAATACATATTTTAAAAATTTCTTTAACATGGTTTAGTCCAGTTTTTCCCAAATTTAGAAGGACACAGAATTTCAACTTAATTCAGCAACACGGCAACATGTAAAGGGTGTAGCTTGCTCCCAGAAAAGCGATCATCAGAATACAGCAAGGCACAATCAATCATCAAAAGGCCTTGGTAGCCTTGGGGCAGCCAGCGAGAGCTGCACAAAAGAGGACAAATGTCTTCCATTTCTTCTACTTTTTGTGGTTGTCAGAGTATGGTGTGTATTTTATGAGATGGGGAGAATTCATTTATTCTTCTTTTCTTCAAGAAATATTCACCATGGCCCTCCTGACCCCACCACGGGGCCAGGTACAAGCAATCCAAGTCACGTGGCCATAGGTTATACTCAAACTGAAAAGACACATATTAAAGAGGTATTTATAATGAAATGCAATGAGCTTTACCCTAGAGTCAGCATTTGCCTGTGGGTGTTGTCTTTAGAAGTCTTCCTGATTAATGAGACCTCGCCTCGCCTGGAGACAAGGTAAGGCCCCTCACCAAGAAGGCTTATTCCAGCCCATTGAGGCAGCGACAGCAAATATATCCTTCGGATGTTGGGTCAGAACAAGAGGGAAGGCACTGTAAGCAAAGATGAAAGATGAGGAACCTATCGTGAGTGCTTCTGTGGACTCGAAACTCAAAACTCATGGCAACCCACCACTGCGTTTAGCAACTCAACAAAACTCTGCAAAAGGAGAGTAGACAATCTTAAAGACAGAGACCATTTCAAATAATTTGGTATTCTCTTCATCACTTAACTATGCCAGGCATATCATAGACACATTATGAATTTTAAACAAAACATAAAACTGTATTTCACAGAGGTTACTAGTAATAAAGCTATCATACAATAGGCATTCAATAACTATTTTTAGGAATGCACAAAACTCCATTTGTTTATTTATACAGATTATTACCAAGTCAGATAGCTATAGGAATGAACAATGGATCTGCTATATCCAAGACACTCCCCAGCACCCAGCTACAGTAAAATCCTTGATATATAAAATTCAAAGTCATTTCCTGTGTCATTTAGAACTTTTCACTTCATAAAAGAAACATTTCATTTCCATACATCAGGATCATTTGCAGCTTTACAATTTTAAAAAGTTATTTTTAAAAGATAGCTCAGATTATAAAAATTGAGAATGTAACAGAAAGACGTACTTGTTGAACCTCTTACATGCCAAGCAATTTGCTCAGATCTATATGTTTAATCTGTGCACCCCTTGAGGGTGATGGTAAAGTTTACTCAAATTGCTTCCTGTAACCCTAGTACCTGGTGCTATGCTGGTCCTAGTAAGGGCAGGGTAAAAATTTGCAGAATGGAGGAAAAGGAGAATAAATGAATTTTGTCCATTTCACAACACAATGCTCAAGATAAACCTGTGAATGAGATACCACACTCACAAACACTTTCAGGAAGATATTGTCTTGAATCCGGCTCAAGATTGCCCAGTGTTGGAGCTAAAGGTGCTCTGTGAAACTTCTTAATTACCTCCTGGGTAATGGTTTACTTCATACTGCTGTTCTACGTGAATGGAGCATTAATAAGCATATTACTTCACCTTGTCAATTGTAGTTTCAACTTTCTAGGCAACTATGTACTTAAGTTCTTGGTAAAGATTTGTAGCATTCGTGGTTCAGTACATGCAGGATATTATCCTCCATAACCAGAAAAATGTATCTCCTCCTACTTCACACCTTGACTACTATCTCTCCTTTTCTTACTTTGCATTGGGTCAGCTGCTTTTGCACACATGTGCACACACACTACTTCCCAGTGTTTTATCTAAGGCAAGTTCCCTGGGTACTTTGATTCTAAATCTTAAATTTGACTGTGGGGAATTATAAAGCTCAGAAACAAACAGAAAAACAGCAATTGGCCTGGGCAGGTCACCTGCCATACTGCTAGTTAACTTTCTCAGTTTTACTTAAATCTCCTCCTTATTTTACTAATCAAAATTAAAGGCCTCCTCGTCTTATTTATGCAACAGGATATCTCCTTCCTAGTTCCTCAGATGTGAGGTTACATATCCTACATAGCCAATGGGGTCGTCCCTTGACTATCACATCCTTTGTTTTGAGAGATGCCTGACAGGGAAACCACTGCAGCCATTAAGAGTTAACCCTTTGCCAAGAAAGGTGGACTTTTATTCCTAGAAACTGAAGTTTGCATCGCAAGCTTCAGGGTTTTTTGAATGCTTCATTAGGGATGGATTATTTAGCAGGTACATTAGAATTCTTCTAATAATGTACACCAATGAATTCTATTGAGTACTGCATAAAAGAAAACCTGATTTGACTTTCTTAAAATTCTATTCAAACAATGATAGGTAAGAAATTAAATGAACATCTCATATCTGGGCATATATCAACTCTCTCAAAACACAGAGTCGAATTGCCTGGATCGAGTACAATCCATTTTCTCTCTTCTGTATGAGAAAGAAGTGTTAATGAGTACAGAAATGTCTCTCAAAGTCAGGCAGCCAAAAGGAGGAGGGAAAAATTAAGATGAGGAAAATTCTCATGAAGACTTTTGCTCCCTGAAAAATTAAGGAGTGACATTCAGCATGAAAGCCAGGCTTTGCAAAGAATGGATTTCTTTGCCCACACATTTTTACATGACGGCTCAAGACTGCGCTGTGATCTTTCCTCCCCTCAGAGGGACAAATGAACAGGTGAGTAGGAGTCTCCCAGACTCCCCCTTTGGGAATGGGCAGTAATTCCCCTCTTTGAAAGAGATTTAGTTCTGGGAAACCTATACATCAAGGAGGACAAGGCAAAAATCCCGGTTGTTTCCTGCAAACTCAAAGCATTCTGTGTCCTTTGTTAAAAGATACTGATGGAGTAGAGGCTGCAGTCATCTGTGGCCACCTCCTGTCGGGTGATTGATGTCACTGCGGCGTGTGTGGCCTGGTGGGCTGGCAGGCTGGGGAGGAGCCCGCGGCTCCCACCCTGCAGCGCCTTGGAACAGGATGGATTTGTGGGTAGAAAAAAATCGACAGCTATAGAAAACAGACTGATGGTGGAAATAAATCGATAATGATTTTAAGAAAATTAAACCTGGGTTGAAAAGGGCTGAAAAGCACCTTTGAAAGCCCTAAGGCTCTAAGTAGCAGAGAAGGGGGCTAAATTTAGGACCCCTTGGTGTTTTGAGTTGTTGTTTTGTTATGTTTCCCCAGTCACCAGCGCTTTGATTCCATGTGGACTTTCTCTAACTCCTTATCAGCTCATTATCTCAGATGACAGGGTTCTGGGCCTTCACCACAGAAACAATTGCTCAGAGAAGAGAAGTAAATGGAGGTGGACCTGGGTTATCTTTTATTTGTATCTGTGGGCTTTAAAGAATTACTAAGTGAAAGTTGCAGGGTTCTGTCAGGGACACACACACACACACACANCCTTCCTCCAGGGGATCTTCCCTCCTCCTAGGGATTTAACTCATGTCTCCCACATTGCAGACAGATTCTTTAGCATCTGAGCCACCAGGGAAGCCCGATGGGAGAAACACACCTCCATAAATCATACCCATTAATCACATCCATCCTCATTGTCTATGATTTCCAGTTTGTATTTCTTAAAGAAAAAAGAGAATCTAAAGACATTTGTGAAGCAAAGTGAGTACAGATGGTTTTCCCAATATACTTCTGTTACATTTCCCACACCTATTTTGACAGCAATTTTTAGGAACTCAGGTTTATCAAATCTTTCCAAACATTCAACTTAATTTTCATAAGAAAATAAGAACTTTTCATAAGAAAATTTTCAGAACTTTTCTGTATTCAAAGTTTAACAGTTTATTCAATATTTAAATAAATATGTCACATAGCAAGTACAACACAATCGGAATTAACTGGTCTGGAAATAAACACAAGTTGCGGGTAAGAAGACAAATCAACTATTAGAAGCATAAATGTGTTGACACGCATGAAAATTGTGGCCTGCAGTGTACAAGGGGTGCCTAGGATTATTACCTGCACAACAGGGCTTATATACCATAAGAGGATGAGCACATAGTCAAGCTGGTGAGGCAGTTCAGCAAAAATCTGCTAAGAGTGCTCCTACTCTAGCCTTATGGCATGAGAATTAATATTTGGAATGATAATCCTAAATCATAAACATTTTCAGTACATAAATCATAGTATGCTTAAAAAAAAAAAAAAACAAGAATATCCCATGGGGAATTTAAAATCTAGTCCTTGGCCTAAAAGACCCTTAATTATAAAAGTATGCAAACTAATATCATTGAATATCCCAGGCACTATTCTAAGTGTTGTTGTTATTGTTTAGCTGCTAAGTCATGTCCTACTCTTTGTGACCCCATGGACTGTAGCCTGCCAGGCTTCTCTGTCCTTGGGATTTCTCCAGGCAAGAATATTGGGGTGGGTTGTCATTTCTTACTCCAGGATCTCCTCCTGACCCAAGGATCAAACTCGTAATCTCCTGCCTTGGCAGGTGGATTCTTTACCACTGAGCCACCAGGGAAGCCTGTTCTAAGTGTTATGCATGTATTATTTCATAAGTACTAGTAAGACCTTCACTTGTCACGCAAAAAAAATGAAGCACAGAGAGGTAAAAACAATTTCCAGAAGGTGACCCATTGAGTAAGTGATGGATAAAACTCAAATCCAGGCTGTACCAGGCTATTAACCCAAGCTATTAGCCACCATCATATATCAATAACTTATCATGTGCTAGGAACTGGACTGTGCCATTCATATAGTGTATCTAATTTTGATCCTCAGATAATACTTAAAGATATATATTAATAGCCTCATTTTACACTGTATGTCATGTCACAGAGATATGAAGTGGAAATTCAAATACAGATTATTTAACTTAAGTTTTCATGTTTTTATGCATCACTATCTCACAGTATTATCTGCAAATTAGCATGTACTAATCTGTATGGAAAATCCCTGAAATCAGCAGAGAAGCTAATAATACATATTATATTGCAAACATATACATATTTATATATATATATATATATATATATATAACTCAAAAATCATTTGGTATGTTTCAAAGAATCACAGGGTACCATAACACTCAGATTATCTACCCTTGTTCTAAATAATAGAAAACTACTTGCCTCACAAAGAAAATAATTAAGATAAATTTAGACAATTTTATATGATTATAGAAAAATTCAAAATTTGTAAAAGTGAAATGAAAGTAGGAAAAAGTCTCCATAGATCTGTTAGTAGATACAATCTCTGCTAACATTCTTATATAATATCTTCCAAATTTTGAGTGTGTGCATAGAGGAATTTCTCCTACAGATAATGTTTTTATGTGAATTGGCAATAATGTAATCAAATAATTAGGGTACTTCGTGATATTATGAGGAGGAGTGTTTTGGTGACTTTGTGCTTTGTTTATCATCCTTATGGGTGACTAATGTGATGAGAATTTGAAATAAATTCTTACGGAGATGGGAAACACATCTTGGCTTTGTTCCTATCTCTCTCTGGCTGCTGCCGCTGATTTTCTTTGGCACATTCCTCCTCCTCTAACAATTAAATGCTGGTTTGCCTCAGGGCTCTGCATTGAGCACTCAACTCTTTTTACTCTGTATTTTCTCCAAGGTGACCTGACTCACTCCTGCAGTTTCCATATTACTTATGATCTGATATTTCCCTCATTTGTATTTCTAGTCCATTCCTCTCCTCTGAGCTCAAGCTCTGATATCTGCAAACATCTCCTTGACATCTCTAACTGGCGATGTAAAGTCCATCTCAAAGCCAGCTCTTATAGTGCCCCTGACCTCCATTCTCCTTCTTGTCTTTCCTCACTCGTGCAGTTCATTAAGCCTGAGTTTTAAGACTCATTTGTGGCATGGTCCTTTCATTCCTATTCCATAACCAGGCATTCCTACAGTCTATACCTAATGCCTTCAAAATCTGTCTTGAATCTTTCGACATCTCTCCAGGTCTACCTTTGATCATGTAACATCTTGTCTCCATCTAGGAGGCAACAGCTTTTAAAAAATTATTTAATTATTAGTTTGGCTGTGCCAGGCCTTAGTTGTGGCATGCAGAATCTTTACTTGTGGCATGTGGGATCTAGTTCCCTGACCAGGGAGTGAACCCTTGGGAGCACTGAGTCTTAGCTACTGGACCACCAGGGAAGTTGCTAGCAAGAAATAGCTTTATGTCATATATTTTTCCAAATAGAAACTGAAAGAATCTTTCTAAAATGAACACAGATCAAGTCATTCCATTGCTTAAAACCTTACCATGGTTTCCCATTGCACACAGACTAAACTCCAAACTCCTTAACACAATCTGTGTTGTTTTACATGATCAGCTCTTCCTACTTCTCCAACCTCATTTCACTCCATATTCAGTTTGCTCCTCTTAAGATACCTTCTTCCAGTTCCTCAGACACAGTGGACTCTCTCCAAAAGAAGAAAAACAATTCTGTATTATCAAAAGTTGGACAGTGGCCTCCAGTCTGAACAAGCAGGCGCAAACCTGTTTCTCTCTCTTCCTTCCCAAGAGACAGTATAAGCCTGGAAATAAGGCAGGGAGAACTCTGAACAGTGGTAAGAAGGAAATCTTGTTTGGAACCCCAAGACTGGAGGAACAACACAGAGGCATGATGCCATGTCCCTCTCCCTGCACAGCACAATTTGTAAGTCACCAAGACCCAGCATGTTTTGACCTTCCATTGTTGTTCAGCCGCCCAGTCGTGTCCGACGCTTTGCAACCCCATGAACTATAGCATGCCAGAGCTCCCTATCTCTCACCATCTCCTGGTATTTGCCCAAGTTCATGCTCATTGCATTAGGGATGCCATCCAGCCATCTTATCCTCTGATGCCCTCTTCTCCTTCTGCCCTCAATCATTCCCAGCACCAGGCACTTTTCCAATGAGTCATTTTTTCGTACAAGATGAACAAAATACTGGAAATTCAGCTTCAGCACATCAGTCTTTCCAGTGAGTAGTCAGGGTTGATCTCTCTGAAGACTGATTGGTCTGACCTCCTTGCCATCCAAGGGACTTTCAGGAGTCTTCTCCAGCACCACAGTTCGAAGGCATCAAGTTTTTAGCATTCTGCCTTCTTTATAGTCCAGTTCTCACAACCATATATGACCACTGGGAAGACCATTGCCTTGGGTATATGGACCTTTGTTGGCAGAGTAATGTCTCTGCTTTTCAACACACTGTCTACATTTGTCATCACTTTCCTGCCAAGAAGCAATCATCTTCTGATTTAACGGCTACAGTCACCATCCATAGTGATTTTGAAGCCCACAAGGAGGAAATCTGCACTACTTCCACCTTTTCCCCTCTTATTTGCCATGTAGTAATGAAGTCACATGCCATGATCTTAGTTTTTTTAATCTTAAGCCAGCTCTTTCACATTATGAGAAATGCTGGGCTGGATGAGTTACAAGCTGGAATCAAGATACCTCAGGTATGCAGATGATACCCCTCTAATGGCAGAAAGCCAAGAGGAACTAAAGAGTCTCTTGATGAGGATGAAGGAGGAGAGTGAAAGAGGCAACTTTGACCTCCTATCCAACAACAAAAGCCAGGTAGTCTCCTTCCTCCCCTTGAAGCAAAGGGAGTCCCTCTGACAATATCAAGCAAAACCAGAAGAATGGGCAAAAGAGATCCATCAGGAGTTCAATTAACAATAAGTGGCCTGAGAAGCCATTCTCCTTTTCCATTGGGCCTAAACCTCATCTTTTTGGGACTTCCCTGGTGGTCCAGTGGGTAAGACTCCATACTCCCAATGCAGAGGCCCAGGTTCAATCCCTGGTCAGGGAACTAGACCCCACAAGCCACAACTAAGTGTTCACAGGCCACAACTAAAGAACCTGCATGCCACACAAAGATCAAAGATTCTGCATGCTGCAACTAAGATCCAGCACTGCCAAATAAATACATAAATAATTTTAAAATAAAAAATAATAAAAATAAAACTCCCCTTCCCCACTAAAAGATATCAACTACCTAGGGGTACTGAAAGATACCCAGGGGTGCTGGAAGATGCCAGACACACAGGGGTGNTTCTGCATGCTGCAACTAAGACCCAGCACTGCCAAATAAATACATAAATAATTTTAAAATAAAAAATAATAAAAATAAAACTCCCCTTCCCCACTAAAAGATATCAGCTACCTAGGGGTACTGAAAGATACCCAGGGGTGCTGGAAGATGCCAGACACACAGGGGTGCTGAAAGAGGAAGCCAGGCACAGTAGGTAGTGTGGTCAGGATGCCCCCTTGACCCCAGAGGCCTGAGACTCCTCCTCCAGCTAGAATATACCTGGCATCCCCGCCTGGGGAATCCTCTCCATCCCCTCAGGAAGCACCAGCAGGTACCAGCCCCAGCAGCAAGAGATAAATCAAGCTGATCAAAATAACAGTGCAACAACTCTGAAAAGTAAGCTGTGATTATAACAACAGCTCCCCTAAAAGAAGGCTTGGATCTGTATGCTAAACAGCAAGACAGCCTGCCACTAAAGAAAAAATTTCCAAGGTACAACTGCATTCCTTGGCTCATGGAAGATGGCTTCTTCCATCTTTAAAGAAAGCAGCATTGAATCTTCAAAACTCTCTGACTCTCCAGCTGCTTCTGTTACCACATCTCGTTATATAATTCTCTGCCTCCTTTCAGTAAGAACTTTTGTTTTTATATTGGATCTACTGATTAATGCATGATGTTCTTCCCATCTCAAGAGCCTTAACCTAATCACATCTTCAAAATCCCTTACTTACTCACAGGTCTCAAGGATTTGAACATGGATATCTTTGGAGGGTGGGGTGTGAGGAGCACTCTGCTTTCAATACTAACNCATCTCGTTATATAATTCTCTGCCTCCTTTCAGTAAGAACTTTTGTTTTTATATTGGATCTACTGATTAATGCATGATGTTCTTCCCATCTCAAGAGCCTTAACCTAATCACATCTTCAAAATCCCTTACTTACTCACAGGTCTCAAGGATTTGAACATGGATATCTTTGGAGGGTGGGGTGTGAGGAGCACTTTGCTTTCAATACTAACAGATTGTGATAAACCATTCTGTATATCATAATACTCAAAGCAACCACTATAAAAATCATATAAAAAAAAACATTCAGAAGCACAATAAACAGACATAAAAAGATATACTTGGAAACACTATAAGTAAACCAAGATGCTATCCTAAAAAATAGTCAAGTAATCTACAAGAAAACAAAACAGAAAAACAGAATAAAAACAAGAAGGAAAGAAATGGGAAAAAAAATTAAAAGGCAGACAAACACTAACATATCAATACTACCTTATATATAAATGGCTTAAATGCACCAATTGAAAGACAACAATTGGCAGAGTAGATTTTTCAAAATGACCCAACAAGTGCTGTTTAAAAGAAACTTACTTTAAATTCAATGACAGGTATACTGAAAGTAAAAGGATGGAGAAAGTTATGTAAAAGATACAGAATCATATAAACATTACATTTAAAAGTGAAAGTGAAGTCGCTCAGTTGTATCCAACTCTTGGTGACTCCATGGACTGTAGCCTACCAGGCTCCTCTGTTCATGGGATTTTCCAGGCAATAATACTGGAGTGGATTGCTATTTCCTTCTCCAAGGGATCTTCCCAACCCAGGGATCGAACCCGAGTCTCCCACATCGTAGACAGACAATTTACCGTCTGAGCCACCAGGGAAGTACATTTAAAAGGAGTGGCTATATTAACATTTGATAAAGTAGATTTTAGAGAAAAAAAAAATGCCTAGAGACAGAGAAGGACATAATGATACAAGTATCAATACACCAGAAAGACACAACAATCCTAACTGTATACTCAGCAAATAGTAGAGTCTAAAAATACTTGAACCAAAAACTGACAGACTTACTAGACAGATAATTGGCAAAGATATAGGAAATCTGAATACATTCAACCAACTAAACCTAATTAACATACATGGAAAGGAAATGCCAACCCACTCCAGTATTCTTATCTGGGAAATCCCATGGACAGAGGAGGCTGGTGGGCTATAGCCCATGGGGTTGCAAAAGAGTCAGACGCAACTTAGCGACTAAACAACAACTACTCAAAAACAGCAGAATATATATATACATATATCTTTTTCACCTAGACCATATCCTAGGTACGAAAACAAACTTAAGAGAAAAGTTAAATTAAACAACATACTGCTAAATAAGCTATGAATAAAAGAGGAAGTCTCAAAATTTTAAATACATATAGAACTTAATGAAAACAAAAATGCAACATATAGTTTCTAAAGCGATGCTAAGAAGGAAGTTTATGGTATTAAATGCTTGTATTAGAAATGAGGAGAGGTCTTAAATTAGTAATCTAACTTCCTACCTAAAAGAAACAAAATGCAAAGAGCAAAAAACCTAAAACAAGTAGAAGGAAGGAAATAACAGAGGAAGATATTAATAAAATTAGAAAAAGAAAAATAACAAATAAAACCAATGTAATAGCAAGCTAGTTCCCAAAATATCAATAAAATTGGTAATACTCTAGGAGGACGAAAAGAAAAAGAAAAATTACATAAATCACTAAATATCAGAATATTATTATAGATTCTGCAGTCAGTAGAAAGATAATAAGGGAATATTATGAATAACTTTATGCACATAACTTCCATAACTTCAAAGAAAGGGACAAATTCTTTAAAAAAAAAAAAGCTATCAAACCTCAACCAAGATAAAATAGATAACAAAAAAAAAGACAGAAAGAATAAAGAAAATGTAGGCCAATAGATCTCATAAACATAGATGCAGAAATCCTTAAAAAACAATTGTCTGAACCCAACTATGTATAAAATTGTCCACCATGTCTAAATGGAATTTGTTCTATATATGCTAGGCTGGTTCAACTTTTGAAAATCAGTCAATGTCATCTACATCAACAACCTAATGAAATAAAATCATAAGGTCATATCAATCAATACTGGAAAAGCATTTGCCAAAATCTAATACCTGTCAATGATAAAATCTTCAGCAACTAACAAATATAGTGCTAATATTTCAACCTGTGGGCTGCCGTCTATGGGGTCGCACAGAGTCGGACACAACTGAAGCGACTTAGCAGCAGCAGCAGCAGCAGCAGTGAAAGACTGAATGCTTTCCCAACTGGTTTGGGAGCAAAGCAAGAATGTTTACTCCCACTACTCTTATTCTATGTAATACTGAAAGTTCCAGTCATTTTAATAAGTCAAGGGAAAGAAATAAAAGGCATGCAGATGAGAAAGGAAGAAGTAAAACTAATTCCATTTCCAGATGATATGACTGCTTATGCAGAAAACTTCAAAAATACTACATAAAAGAAAAATTCCCAGAACTAATAAATGATTACAGCAGGTTCATGGTAAACAAAATCAACACACAGTCAGTCGCATTTCTATGAACTATCCTTGAACATGTAGAAATAAAATTAAAACACAATACCATTTACTATCTTTCTAAAGAATATGAAATACTTAGATATATACTTAACTGTACAGACTGAAAGTAGCTCAGTCTGTTTGACTCTTTCGGACCCCATGGACTATACAGTCCATGGAATTCTCCAGACCAGAATACTGGAGTGGGTAGCCTTTTCTTCTCCAGAGGATCTTTCCAACCCAGGGATTGAACCCAGGTCTCCTGCATTACAGGCGGATTCTTTATCAGCTTAGCCACCAGGGAAACCCAACTGTACAGCCTAACATATTACAAAATGGGGATGAAAGAAATTTTAAGAGATCTAAGTAAATGGAGAGATATACCAAGTTCATGGGTTGGAAAATTTAGCAAAGTTGTCAATTCTTCCAAAATAGATCTATAGGCTTAATATAATGCTTATCACAATTCCTACAAGGCTTTTTGTCATCATAGATGAGCTTATTCTAAAACTGATATGAAAAGCCACAAGCCCCAGACAAGCTCAACAATCTACAATCATGATAGAGAAGTATCAAGTGGAGGAATTACTCTACCTAATTTTACTGGGCAGATTATTAGCTCCCAAAATACGGAATATATGTCCATGTCCCTGAAGATACTATATGGACAAACAGCAATTACTTTATGTTTCAGAAGATGTGATGAAGTTAGAAATCTTGAGAGAAAGAGCTCAACTTGGAGCGTACGNCATCATAGATGAGCTTATTCTAAAACTGATATGAAAAGCCACAAGCCCCAGACAAGCTCAACAATCTACAGTCATGATAGAGAAGTATCAAGTAGGAGGAATTACTCTACCTAATTTTACTGGGCAGATTGTTAGCTCCCAAAATACAGAATATATGTCCATGTCCCTGAAGATACTATATGGACAAACAGCAATTATTTTAGGTTTCAGAAGATGTGATGAAGTTAGAAATCTTGAGAGAAAGAGCTCAACTTGGAGCGTATGCATGCATTTGTGCATACTCAGCCGTTTCCAACTCTGTAACCCTACAGACTATAGCCCGCCAGGTTCCTCTGTCCACGGAATTTTTCAGGCAAAGAATACTGGAGTGGGTTGCCATCTCCTTCTCCAGGGGATCTCCCCAACCCAGGGATCGAATCCTGGCAGACAGATTCTTTACGGCTAAGCCACCAGGGAAGCCCTGGTTTACATGAGGAGGCTCTAATTACAATTACACATATCCTTACAAGAGAGAGGAAAGGGAATTCTGAGATAGACACACAGAGGAGAAGACATATTCAGATGAAACGTAATGTGAAGACAGAGATTGAAGTCATGCAGCTACAGTACAAGGAAGCCGAGAGCTGCCAATAACCACCAGAAGCTGAAAGAGGCTAGGAATAATTCTTGCCTAGAGCCTGCAGAAGGAGCAAACACTACCTACCTACACTACGATTTCAGACTCTGACCTCCAGAACTGTGAAAGAACACTTTCCTATTGTTTTCAGCCACTAACCGTGGCCCCATGAAATTAATGCATGCCATTAAGACGTATAAATATGGCTACAGTAATCAAAAAGGTATGATGTAGACAGAAGGATAGAAATATAGACCAGTGGAGTATAGAGAATCCATGAACAGATTCATACAAATATGCTCAACTGATTTTGGACAAAGGTGCAAAAGCAATTTAATGGAGCAAGAAGAGCCCTTTTAAGAAATGCTGCCAAAGTAACTGGACATTTAGAGACAAAACAAGAACCTTGACTTAAACTTCACATCATAGATAAAAATTAACTCGAAATAGATTATGAGATGGAATGTAAACTATAAAACTTTTAGACAGATGAGTAAGAGAAAATCTTTGGGATTTAGGGCTAAGTAACAAATTCTTTTCATACTGTTCATGGGGTTCTCAAGGCAAGAACACTGGCTTTCCATTGCTTTTTCCAGTAGACCACGTTTTGTCAGGCTCTGACTAGCAGGGACATACCCTTCAACTGTTCCATGTAGCCAGAAGACACACCTGGCACCCTGGTTGTCCCATTGGTGGTCCTCTTGAGTGTGTAAACCTTCACCAGCGCTGGGTGTTGGTCAACGTGCCCACCAATGTCCTGACCAGGGCCTGGACAAAGACCCTGCTGTAGTCATTGGCTGGAACCGAGCAATATTGGAGGACACCCAGGAGAGAAGGGCTCCCCAGCCCCTCTGCTGCTGCTGGCCACCCTGGGGCTGGTCCACCACCCAGGAGTCGTGTGGAGTAGAGAGCTCCCAGCCCTGACCATTGCTACTGGCTGCCCTGCGGAGAAAGTGAAGGACAGGAAAGCCTGGTGTGCTATGGTCCATGGGGTCACAAAGAGTTGAATGTGACTAAGCAACTGAACAACAACAGTAACAAGTTTTTAGACATGATATCAAAAACACTATCCATAAAAGAATATTTTCTAATCATGCGTGTGTGTTAGTCACTCAATCATGTCCAACTCTTTGTGACCCCATGGACTGTAGCCTGTCAGGCTCCTCTGTCCATGGAATTCTCCAGGCAAGAACAATGGAGTGGGTAGCCATTCCCTTCTCCAGGGGATCTTCCTGACCCAAGGATCGAACCCAGGCATATTCTTTACTGTCTGAGCCACCAGGAAAGCCCCTTATAAAATTGATCAATCGAATCTTATTAAAATTAAAAACTTCTGATCTACATATACCCATGTAAAGAGAATGAAAAAATAAGCTACAGGCTCATAGAATATATGTGTAAACCACATATTCAACAAAAAACTAGTATCTAGAAAAGAAAGGATTCTAAAAGTTCAATTGTTTTTTAAAAACTCAATTAGAAAATGGGTCAAAGTCACAGGCATTAAACCAAAGAGAAAGTATAGATGACAAATAAGCTCATGAAAGTATTTCAATATCATTAGCAAATGGGGAAATACAAATTAAAGACATACCACTACACACCTATCAGAAAGGCTAAAATAAAGAACAGTGTTAGTACCACACACTTTTGAGGATGAGGAGAATCTAGATCATTCATACATTGCAGGTGGAAGTGTAAAACGATACAGTTGCTCTAGAAAACAGCCAGCCGTTTCTTACCAATCTAAACATGCAATTACCATATGGCCCAGCAACTGGACCCTTTGACTTTTATTCATAAAAAATGAAAATCTATATTGCACCAAAAGCAACATATGAATGTTTGTAGAAGCCTTCTTCATAACAGCCAAAATCTGGAAATAACCCAGATGTCCTTCAAAGGATGAATGGTTAAACTGTGGTACATGGATTCCAAGGTGTAGTCAAGTTACATACTGTGTGGTTCTACTGATAAAACATTTTAAAACAATAATATTTTAGAAGTGGAGAACAGGCTAATGACTGCCAAGGCTTAAGGTAGGAGAGAGGGTGACCCGAAGGGGACAGGAGGGAGGGAGATAGGGTGATGACAAGGCAACCCTTGGAACTTGCAAATAAAAATATTTTACAATAAATAGAAATTGTTTAAAAAGAGAAGCAACCTGGATAATGTAACTCTAGTGAGTATTCTGAAGTGATTTATCAATCTACATAGATAAATTTTACTAGACTTTGAGAGTCACCCATCATTTTGCTTTGTAAAGAGTGAACTTACATCAATTAAATTCCTTCTAATAGATGTCTGCTGTCAAATAAAATAAATCTTTTGAAGGATTTTTTGAAACTCTCATAGCACTTACTATTTGAATATTAATACTATATATGCACTCTGCTACATGATTTTTTTAAATTTTTATTTAGAATAAAATCTAAGAAAATGTCTTTCATTTTTGCTTCTCCAACCTACGCAGTTGTCTTGCAGATCTGAGAACACTTATAACTGTTGAGAACCTATTTCTTCTCACACTTGACATAGGGAATACTTGTTCACACATCCCCTTATGTGTTTTTAAAATTGCTAAATGAACATCAATTATGTCAATCTCTTGAGTTATATCAGTCTGAACAGAAATGCACTGCTTTTATTGACACCATTACTGCAGAGTTGTTAATTAATCTGCCACTACTCTCACAACTTCATATATAGATGAGTGCCGGCTGAGAAATCAGTTATTTAACCATGAATTCCCCTAAAAAGGTAGAATGTTAAGTCTTTTACTAAATGAAACTTTTGCTTTCAAGTACAAAAGCAGTAAATTCTCATTATAGGAAACACAAGTAAAAAATTAAAGTGCAAAGAAATCCAGAAATTTTTCTACCCATAGAAAGTCACCACTAATGCATTGGTCTCTATAATTCAAGATAATTTGTATGCCTGTGGGTACGTGTGTCCATCATTATTTTAAAAACAATGTAATAATGTCTTGTATACCATTTGATAATTTGTTTCAAATAGCAATACATTATAAAACATACTTCCATGCAAAGAAAAGTATTTATGTGCCATCGCAACTATTTATATAGTATTCTGTTAGATAATACATCTCTAATTTAACCAGTTCCCAATGATTGGACATTTAGGCTTTTTCATTAGTTTGCTATGATCAACAGAACTAGAGCTGAATAGTTTACACATTATTATTTATTTCCTTAGGATAAATTGCTAAAAATGGAATTACTTTATAACTTGGTGACAAAATAACTAGCAGAAAGAGTATAGCAATTTGTGATAACACCAGTGACTTTTCAAAAGGCCAGAGATGGAGAATAACTCTGTCCTTACCTTCACTGGTAAGAACACTGGTAAGGTGATGGTATCCTCACACACACACAAACACACACACACACACACACACACACACACACACACACACATATGGTGATGAGTTGTGGCTGCCAATATAAAGGCTAGAAATACCATATTGTTTTTATTTTCTTTAATTATTAATAAAGTTGAACATTATGTTTCCTTGTGCATTGGATTTTTCAATACTTTTTTGACTGTATTCTTAAACAACATCTTAAAGATTTTAAGTGTTTCATATAATGAAGACATTAATACTTTCTCACATGTTATGCATATTTAACATTTAATGTTTATTTCTACCATTTGGATATTTATTGGATATACAGACATTTTTCTGTTTTGTGCTATCAACCCTATCATATTTCTCTTTGGATTTCTTCTTCAGATAAGGCAAGTTTCTTCCTTGTTTCTAGATTATATAAATGTTCTCTTATAGAAAATCAGGAATTGGAAGCCACACTGAGACAATTTATAGTTCAACCCCATCATTTTACAGTTAAGGAAAATATAATCCTTTCATGAATGTCCTAAGGCAATGCCTTTCATTTCTGCTACTGTCTGGACTAGAATCCAAGTCTTTGTCCCTCCAGCTGTTGGAGAACTAAGTAGATGAATGGTCTGCTTCCTTCGGAAAGGGCTAGAATGAGACGCTTTGGCTGTTGACAACAGGGTGGGGTCAAGTTTGGAGGGAGTCTCCTTGCTCACCTCCCACACTCTCTACCCCAACTCAGGCTCTGCTTTAAAATCCCCTGAAAGGTGATTGATTCAGAGACCCAAGAAGACCACGAAACAGTTTATGGGGAAAGAAAGATACAGTCTTCTAACAGCCACTGAATGGTGCAGAATGCTGAGAGATGTGAAGAATGTGGAGTTTTGCATATGTCCACTGCAGCTTCCTCAATTTAAAAAAAAAAAAAAAGACAGCTTGGCTTGGAGATGATCACAGGGTATTTACTTTAGCATCTGTTAGACGTGGTCCATGTCTTCTGGATTGGGCAATAGGAAGAAGGTGATTTACAATGAAAAATTGCAGTGATTCTTGGTGACTGGAAGAACTCTGATGTGTTTCCTTGGCCAACACATGCCCATTTGGGTCTGGCAAGCTACTTCTTCTCTGGTGGCTCACACAGTAAAGAATCTGCCTGCAATGCGGGAGACTGGGGTTTGATCCCTAGGTCAGGAAGAACCCCTGGAGGAGGGAAAGGCAACCCACTCCAGTATTCTTGCCTGGAGAATCCCATGGACAGAGGAACCTGGCAAGCTACAGTCTACGGTGTCACAGAGTCAGACATGACTGAGCAGCTANCCTTGGCCAACACATGCCCATTTGGGTCTGGCAAGCTACTTCTTCTCTGGTGGCTCACACAGTAAAGAATCAGCCTGCAATGCGGGAGACTGGGGTTTGATCCCTAGGTCAGGAAGAACCCCTGGAGGAGGGCATGGCAACCCACTCCAGTATTCTCGCCTGGAGAATCCCGTGGACAGAGGAACCTGGCAAGCTACAGTCTACGGTGTCGCAGAGTCAGACATGACTGAGCAGCTAACACACACACAAGCTACTTCTCTCAGACCCAAAACCACTGAATTTCCTTAAGTTTGGCCTATGAGGAAATGTTTCCAAGTCTTCACGCTTTCCATCAGGCTGATAATATTAAAACTGCAGTTCTTTTCTTAGGATTTGGGGATTAGCAGAGGCCAACCATCCTCTGTTGCCCTTGCCAACCAGCTACAGGGTGTGTGCCGAGCGAAGATTATATGGTATTTTAGAAGTAAGACACACATTAAATGCCAAAAACAGCCCTATTTTTCAACCAACACCTGTCTACCTCATCAGACAACAGTAGTGATTAAGACTGATTTAATCTGCATTGGATCAACTCTTTCAGTGAAGGCGGAAGGCATCTGCAGATAAACCTGGCACCAAGTTAACTGCCGCATCCTCCGCTCACTGAAATCATCTAATGAGGACTGCATCTCTGTCTCCACGCTGTGCTGAGAAGAAAGCTCGGGAGGTCAGGGCAGTCACCACCTGCTTATCAGGATTAGCGACCACTGTCCAAGAACTTGACTTTAAAGTGCTCCATTATCCAGCCGGAGCAAGAAATTCTCCAGGAGATTATGGAGAGGGAAAGTGGTTTTGCTGTGACCCGGTTAAAAACTGAGGCAGAATGAAAGGCAGACATGGGGAGGAGAGAAAGGGCTGATCCTGCCATGAGTTACTAGAAAGAAAGGAGGAGCCAGACACCAACTGATATTTTCAGATGAAACAGAATAAACCTGAAACTTTCATATTCATTCACCTGATTTGCTATGGGTATGAGGTCTTTTGAAGCCACTCCATCTCTGAACCAAACTAAAATTATTTTCCCTCTTCCCCTCCCCTTTTAAAAAAAAAAGTGATCTTGAAGAAAAACATCCTTCTCTGAACCATTCTTGCACATCTAATTATGGCACACACCACTTAGTGCTGTGATCGGACCCATTTTAAGGAGATGAAGATTCTTTTTGCTCAGTAGGGGAGGGATGGAAAGGTCTGGCTTTTCAGGAAAATATAGATGGCCAAATGAATGTGACTTGAAATAAAATCAGCTTTGGCTCTGCTGGAAACTGACCCTCTGACCCTTTGCTTCCCAGTCCTCCACCACCACACCCACAGGCCTCCATTTCATGTTTCACCCTGGCGGGTCCCCAGGATACCCAGCTACAGATCTCCCTCCCATTAGCTGCAGGAATCCAGAATATCCATGGCAACCGGTCTCTAACCCCAGGGAGAAGGCAACAGAATTGAAAGGCTCCATTCTGTTTCTACATCTACAGCGCAGCGAATTGACAGCTTGGTGGTTCCCTCAGTTCCATTAGACTAGATCTTTTTCTCCCTTCCTTTGTGTCATCTTTTTACCTGGGTAGGTCTTGGCCAAGGTTAAGAGATTTTTCGTATGGGTATCTCCCCCCGCTTCCATCTACTTTCACCCCTACCCTGAAGCCAGCTCCTTAAACCATCCTGGCTTGGCAGCATTTTTCTAAATAAAACACAGCATCATCCTGCTACGGGTCTTTTTACCTTCCTACAAAAACGTCCCTTATTTGATGTGCACGTTGTGCAGTGACAACGGATATCTGATTTTGAGCAAACCAAATCCTTTGTGAAACAAGATCTTATAAAAAGCAGCAGAGAGATAATAATTTTGTCATGAAATTAAGTTGTAGCATCAAATAACTATAATCCTGTCTATGTGATTGTTTGTGCCACAAACACTTAGACGGTAGCAGATTGTGTAGTACTCTTGTTGTTTGCCAATGGAGCCTGAATAACTAATTTGCACTCCATGCCCTGTGGAATGGCAGCTGAGTCCCCACTGGATATAGGGAGACTTGACAGAAGCAAACCACTAGGTCTGCAGAATCAAAATGAGACAGTAATATTATGTACAGTACACGATCTAGAGTCTTATGTTGCATCCATAGTTGCCCCATAGGATTATAAAACGAAGGCAATCTGCCAGTCAGCATTTCTTAACCCTTTGGCATAAAGGAGACCCCTTATGAAACCAATAATAGCTATAGATTCTCCTCCCAGGAGGACATATATATGTGTGAAATGGGAAGTTACATGGCATTTCCTGTTGTTCAGAGTTTGGGCAGAAACCTCAAAGGATGAGTACACAGTTCACATCAAGAACTTGGCATGTTCTCTGCGATGACCTAGAGGGGTAGGACGGCAGAGCGGGGAAGGGATATATGTATACTTACAGCTGATTCGCTTTGCTGTATAGGAGAAACTAACACACCATTATAAAGCAATTATGCTCCAACAAAAAAAAATTAAAAATACGAAGTTCTTCCAGTTTAGATAAATTATGTATAGATTCTAACTATAAATAGATAGACAATAGTATGTTTCCCAAATTATAAAGTATATGTTGTGTGTGTGTGTGTGTGTGTGTGTGTGTGTGTGAGGCTTGTTAGACTATATAGAAAAGATTATTTCCTGTTAATATTAAAATAGAAGTTATTGCATTTATTTTGAATATATACTTAATACACTTTTTACTCTTTCATTTCTTGCTAAATAAAAAGGAAAAAAAGAACTTAGCACATCCTAAATAAGGAAATCATTCCCTAAAATAGTAACTCCAGCTCAGAGGTTAAAGCATCAGCCTGGAATGTGGGAGACCTGGGTTCAATCCCTGGGTCGGGAAGATCCCCTGGAGAAGGAAATGGCAACCCACTCCAGTACTCTTGCCTAGAGAATCCCATGGAGGGAGGAGCTTTGTAGGCTACAGTCCACGGGGTCACAAAGAGTCGGACACGTCTGAGTGACTTCACTCACTCTTCACTCAAAGTATAGGAACACATGGAGATACACCAAAACTTCTAAAGAAGCACGCGACCACAGATGGTTTTAGGAAATTAAGTTCTAGATTTTATAGAGAGAGATATATTTTCTTTCCAAACTATCCCCTCACTACTATTTCATGAGAAAGGTAAATCTCTCACTCATCTCTAACTTTGGTATTCTGTCTGGGCTGTGAGCAACTCCATGATCCCAAAGAGACAATATATACATATATTCATATCTGTTAAGCTGCCCTTCACTATGCCCCAGGTTTCGACCTCAGCAGCATATTTTACATGATTTTAAGAAGAAAAAGTGGATCGTTCCAAGTTTACTGCTAATAGATGAATAGTATATTTTTGCGTTAAAAGAATTGAGAGTATTGTGTTTTCTTGAACATGTATTCAGATTGCTGATATTTTTAACTGTGCCAAAAGATTTTTTTAACTTGTGCCAAATATCTCTTCAACTTTTTATTGCTTTCTGTCATTCTGTCTCTTCTCAATTACTCACTAGTACCCTGTACTTTTGTCTGGATTTACTTAATGGGCAGACATTGTCCATTTCAGTGCAATAATGCAATTAAGAGTTGAAATGAATCTTGTGTAACCCCACACTTAATTTGGGTCCAATACTTTCTTTTATTGTTGTTGCTGATTTCCACTAAATCGTTGCTCACCCTCAAAACTGAAAGACACAGAAGAAAGTGGAGAAGGTGGTGGAGGAAGAGGAGAAGAAAAAGAAGAAAAGCCTCATCATTTTTTAGAAAGCACATGTCTGATAAAAGTTTATTGTTATGGTTAGGCTGCATTTATATGAATCCGTTATATTTTTATGCTTTTATCAAGTGAGTACTAATAATTGTTCTGATAAAACATTTTAGAAGAAATGTTCTAAAAAATCTTATGATTACAGGAATTTAAAATTTTAAACTGAAATATGCATTTTTATTGAAGAAAATGATGAGAATAATGGACTGGAAAGCTTCAAAACATATTACAAGAGGAAATATTCTTTGGGTGAAGTGAAATTGGAAAAAAAGACTTCTAGGGTAAAATAGAACAACGTAAAATCTCTGTTCAAAAAACAAAGAGTTATCTATTTTATTTGTGAGAGGTATTTTATTTATTGAGGTGGGAATGGGTCATTGTGAGTTTGATGGCAGAGGGCATCAAATTGCTATGTATCCACTAGTTACACTTAAAAAAACAATGTAGTAGCTTTATTTTAAAATATTCATATTTGTAATAAGTAAAAAATTACATCCTTTGATATGATTTAAATTTATGACTGAAAAGTTTAGATAGCAACATAAAAGAAGGAGCACACAGCTGAATTTTCAAAATAAGTTTCAGTGGTCTGTACATCAAAGAGCTGGCAGATCAGTGACCTAAGATGGGTGAACAGTGGTACCAAAGTCCACCCATGAACACCCACCAGGCTACTGAGAGAAAGTGAAGAGACTGTGGTTTCCTTGGAGAGATTTCAGTGTGACGGGCTTCATCCTCACCCTTGCAGGGGAGAGTAGAGGACTTTCCTTACCTGAGCAAGAAAGAATTTGTGGCTCCAACTATGGTGAAGAGAAGACGAAGGACAATGTTGGAACAGCCATGTTTCCAGAATTTGACATGGCAAATGCTGTATGAATTCTCAAACGGGCCAGAGGTACACCTCATGGGAGAGCTGAGCTGGATCATCTTGAGAGAAATTCTCCCAAGAAACTGTTGGAAGAACAACATAGAGGGGCTAGTCTCAGGAGCCAGGGGACCTGGGGAAATAAGGGTAACGGTAATGATCAGATGTGGCCACCAGAGCAGGCAAGCTTGAAGGCAAGCAAAATGCAACTTGGCAGCCAGCCATGGGAGGTCTCTAAAAACACACAAAAGAGCCTCATGAGAAAAGGGCCAACTTCTGATCTCGCTCACAGCTGGAGGACATCAACACCAAATAAAAAATGAATCCAAGGTAAAATCTCTTTTCTTTTTCTTACCTCTTTCCTTCCCTGAAGACCCTTCAAAAACAGCTGGCCAATAATGAAAAAAATAGAGAAGTAACCAGTCCTTCCTCCCACTGGAAGACCTAAATGTAAGACCAGAAACTATAAAACTCCTAGAGGAAAACATAGGCAGAACACTCTCCAACATAAATCACAGCAAGATTTTCCATAACCCACCTCCCAGAGTAATGGAAATAAAAGCAAAAATAAACAAATGGGACCTAATTAAACTTAAAAGCATTTGCACAACAAAGAAAAGTACAAGCAAGGTGAAAAGAAAGCCCTCAGAATATGAGAAAATAACAGCAAATGAAACAACTGACAAAGAATTAATCTCCAAAATATATAAGCAGCCCATGCAGCTCAATACCAGAAAAATGCACAACCCAATCAAAAAGTGGGCAGAAGATCTAAACAGAACTTTCTCCAAAGAACACACACAGATGGCTAATAAATACATGAAAAGATGTTCAACATCACTTACTATTAGAGAGATGCAAATCAAAACCACAATGAGGTACCATCTCACACCAGTCAGAATGACCATCGTCAAAAAAGCTACAAACAAATGCTTGAGAGGGCGTGGAGAAAAGGGAACCTTCTTACACTGTTGGTGGGAATGCAAACTGGTACAGCCAATATGCAGAACAGTGTGGAGATTCCTTTTAAAACCGGGAACAGAACTGCCATACAACCAGCAACCCCACTGTTAGGCATGTGCCCCAAGGAAAACAGCATTGAAAGAGACACATGTACCCCAATGTTCACTGCAGTATTACTTACAACAGAGAGGACATGGAAGCAACCTAGATGTCCACTGGCAGAGGAATGGATAAGGAAGTTGTGGTATATATACTCGATGGAATATTACTCAGCTATAAAAAGGAATGCATCTGAGTCAGTTCTAATGAGGTGCTTGAAACTGGAGCCTATTATACAGAGTGAAGTCAGAAAGAGAAAGACAAATACTGTATATTAATACATGCATATGGAATTTAGAAAGAAGGTACTGATGATCCTACATGCAGGGCAGCAAAGGAGACACAGACGTAAAGAACAGACTTTTGGACTCAGTGGGAGACGGTGAGGGTGGGATGATTTGAGAGAATAGCAATGAAGTATGTACATT
Source organism: Neotragus moschatus (assembly GCA_006410615.1). Lineage (NCBI taxonomy): Eukaryota > Metazoa > Chordata > Mammalia > Artiodactyla > Bovidae > Neotragus > Neotragus moschatus. The sequence continues at coordinate 653,843 of SJYA01001750.1, read as the reverse complement.
ACCATGTGTAAAATAGATGACCAGTGCAAGTTCAATGCATGAAGCAGGGCACCCAAAGCCAGTGCTCTGGGACAACTCAGTGGGAAAGCGGGAGAGTGGAGGTGGGAGGAGTGTTCAGGATGGGGGTGACACGTATTCCTGTGGCCAATTCATGCCGATGTATGGCAAAAATCATCACAATATTGTAATTATCCTCCAATTAAATAAATTAAATTTTTAAAAGAAAAAAAAAATTCAATAAAAAGAATCGAAAAGGTTCCAGCTCTTATTCTCATTTTACCTTCCTTATTATATTTAATATGCAAAAATACATATTGAAATTTATTTTTTATGTCTTGTGATCATAAGGTACTTTTTATTTAGAAAATTTCTTCTGAAGTGTGTTATCATAATTCTCAAGAATCCCTGATCAAAGCATAACCACTAAGAGTGGAGAGAAACAAATTGGATTGGAGTTTGGTGTTAATATGATTAAAAAACTAGACTGGACATTTTATTATCTAAGCATGACCAGGAAACACCTTGAGTCCTTACCAAATTTCTTTCAGTGAATAGAGAATAATTAGAAGAAACAGTCCAAATGAATAAGGTAGTAATGAGAAACTTTCCTCTTCTACCCTATTGTATCTAATATATCCTTGTTCAATACATTGTTATATGCTTCCATCAGCAGGAAAAGACTTACAGTCACCAACTACATCTGGACTCACTCGTGAGGCAAACAGTGAAGAGGAGGGAAGGCTCTTTGCGAGGAAAAAGCCAGTATTAAAAGGAAACTGAGTTTTTAAAAAAAAAAGAAAGAAAAGGAAGTGAGTTGACTTACTATTTATCTGAAAGAGACATCAGAAGTGTAAGAGAATGAGTTCACTGAATGAGCTAGTTTAATTTTCTCTACCACCAATAGGAGGATTGGTAGAAAGAAGATGGGGAACAATTGTATCACTTACTAGAAATAAGGAAAGCTACACTTTTGTACATCGAGGTTGCACTCCTAAGTAACTACAAGCATGTGGAGCATGACTGGAGAACTGAAAGTGATGAGGTCATTGAGGAAGGTGTATTTACACCTTCTCCATTTGGAGAAAGGCATGAACAGGAGACACAACAGCACCAACATCTAAGGGGCTGCCCCTCAAAAAGAGCCCAGTTGGAAGAGTGAGATTAAGCAGCTATCACATAGGGAAAAAAGTAAAGGCATGGATGCCAAGAAAAGAATTTCTCAGAGTGGTCTACATCCTCAAATGCTGGCCAAAGTCCAAGCACTGTATGAACTGAAAAATATCCTCTCGGTTTAGCAACAGAAAATAGAGTCAGTGGCTTTGGCAAGAACTAGTGTGGCGCAGGCAGAAACTGTATCTAAGGGACTGTTTTTTAAAAATGTTTAGCAGTAGAGATGCTTAAGAGTAGACAACTTTTTCAAAAAGTCTGGCAATAGAGAGGATGCGGTAGATGGTATTTGGAATTATTCACGCCCCTTATTAGAGGATAACCGTGCATCCCTACCCATTACCTTGTAACTGGCAGTGCTCCCCTATAAGAGGTGGGTATCTCTCCATCCTATCGACCCTGTGCTCAATCAAATAGTTGGCTTTGGGAAACCGTGTGTGAGTAGAGCAGGAGGGAACAATTAGAATAGGAAATTTTCCCGCAAAGATTTTTCTTTTTCCTATGATGGGAAAGTGTAAGGCATGTTTAAATGCAAATAGGAAGGGACTTCCCTGGTTGTCCAGTGGTTACCTGGTTATCTTCTAATGCAGAGGACATGAGTTCCACCCCTGGTCCAGGGACTAAGATACTACACAGTGAAAGTTCTTCAGTTGTGTTTGACTCTTTGTGACCCCGTAGACTATACAGTCCATGGAATTCTCCAGGCCAAAATACTGGAGTGGGTAGCCACCATTCCCTTCTCTGGGGGGTCTTCCCAACCCAGGGATCGAACCCAGATCTCCAGCATTGCAGGTGGATTCTCTACCAGTTGTGCCACCAAGGAAGCCCCAATGTCATGGGGCAGCTAAGCCCATGCACCATAATTACTGAGCCCTCATTCCCTGGAGCTCTCATGCCACAACTGGAGAGCCTGCACATCACAACTAAAGAGAAGCCCTCCAGCCACCAGGAAAGATCCCACATGCTGCAACTAAGAACTAACACAGACAAATAACTGTGTGAGTGCCTGCTAAGTCATTTCAGTCATGTCCGACTCTGTGACTCTACAGACTGTAGTCCATCAGACTCCTCTCATGGGATTCTCCAGGCAAGGATGGTGGAGTGGGTTGCCATGCTCTCCTCCAGGGGATCTTCTCAAGCCAAATATCAAACCTGCATATCCCACATTACAGGCGGATTCTTTACCATCTGAGCCACCAGGGACGCCCCAGCCAAATAAATAAATATTTTTTTAATGGATGCTTAAAGATACAGAAGAGATGGGATCATCAATGTAGCAAGAATCTTGAGAAGACAGAAGGAGATTGACCTCCAGTAAGAATGAACATAACTTGCCCATTGGAGGAAACTCACCTCTCCCATTCACAAGAAATAAGGAGGAAAGGATGGGTGTGAAACAAGATAAGTCTGCAGATTTAGAGTTGGCACAGAGTCAAAATGGTATCTAATGGCTCTTCAAACTCACTTGATGAGGGATAGGGTAAAGACAGACCAGGATGGGAAAAGGGAAGTGGTATTTGGGGAGAATGATGGAAAAATGCTTTTTGCTATTTTTGCTTTTTTTTAAGATACCCGAGAAAACCAGAAAAACAGGTAACTTTAGTCTTAAACTGAGGGGTGTTATCGAGACAGAAGGAAGAAAGGAAAAAGAAAGGAGAAATAACAATGCTGTGGTGGGGAAAAAGTCTACTGAACTTGGAATCATACAACGTGGGAAATTGAGGTTGGTGATCATAACATTTTGTGGCGATAATATTTACTGTCAGGTGATTTTTCCCAGCTCCACTCAGCACAGAGACATAGGAATGGTAGAGGCAAAGTCTGGGCTCCGTGAGGCACATGGGATGGAAGGTTAACTGGACAAGGACTGAGGATATTGGTAAGGAAGTACTGAATCAGGTTATCACAAATGTCAGATTTTTACACTAGCTCTTCAATTTTCCTATTACATCAGCTGCCTTAGTGTACATTATACACTGAATCCTTTATTCTTCGCAACAACCTTGAGATTATTACTTTATCATACTTCACATAGATAAGGAAATGGATACACAGAGATACTGCACAATTTGGCTAAGATTACCCAGCAAGCCACAGCACTGGAATTTAAACCCATGTTGTACGATTCCAAGTTCAGCAGACATTTTTCCCACCACAGCATTGTCATTTCTCCTTTCTTTCTCCTTCCTTCCTTCCTTCCAGGTCTCTATAACACCCCTCAGTTTAAGACTAAAGTTACTTGTAATAAAGACTTTTGTAGGAGACCCAAGTTGCTGATGAAAAACGTGAAGCTTTCAGCTACGGTTTCTAATTTCTTCCCTAAACTGTATGAAGCTAATCTATAAAGACCTCTAGCCATGTAGACTCAAAACAGAAGCCTAGTTGTCATTCCAGTCCCTACCCTCCCACTCGCTCCTCTTTTTCACTCTTGTAAGCTCCCTTGCTGAAGAAACAGGATACAATGAACTAAACCCTTAGAAGCTCATTTTAAGCTACCTGCTTCTGTTAGGTCCCTTAAAGAATAGCGCCAGATCACAGTGTCAGAAACCCCAGGAGACAGCAGGCAGGGCCGTTGTGTGTTGGTTTCAAGGGCATCACTGATAGGTATATTCTACATGAATAGTGTTCCCTGGAAGGATGGAGCATGCAACTGCCCTACCAACCTCTCCACCAACCTTGGTGTGAACTTGTCACATGGCCAATGCTCAGTTGTTGACAGTGTAGACGGGAGATTTTCCAGATGGGTCAAATTTGAAAATATTCCTACCCACAAACCCTGAAATCCCTGTCTTTTTTTCTTTTTTCCTTCTCACTGTCCAAACTTCTCTGTCACAACATTCATGGGACACAAAGTCTGGTATCTCTCTCCTGCTTTGCTAGCAATGGAGCTTTGGACATATTTCCCATAATTAATTTATTTCAACAGGGGAATAGAGACTGCTCATCGCCTTCCAATATTCAGTCTGTCCTTTCTCAATGATAAGGTTGGATTCCACCCTATTAATTATAGAATGCTGATATTTTAGCTGAGCACAATGCCTCCAAGGACAAAATATTATATTCCTCAGGGTTTCCTTTGCAGATACAATATGTGGTCACATAACTAAATTCTGGCCAATGAGATAAAAGTGGAAGTATTGTGGGTAACTTTTAAGAAGTATACTTAAAGGAAATGCTTCAGAATAGCCTCAGTTCTCCTTCTGCCTGGAATGTGAAGAGGATACTTAGATATCCAGCAGCCACCTCAGACCCTGAGGTAAACTCAAGGATGGAAGCCATTTTCTCAATATGGTGGTGTCCAAAAGAGTCTGAGTCCTTAGAGATTTTATGAAACTGCCTACAAAGAATTCCTTTGTGCAAAAGAAAAAACTCCTTGAGTGTTGAGCTTATTGTATTTTTAAATCTCTATAACTTGCAGTTGAACACAATTTCTAAGTGGTACAGAAGACAGATGAGTTTAAAGGTAGATTCTCATTTTTAACTAAACAAAGCTTATTTCTACAGTTATTTCATAAATGACTCAACTTTTTAAACACAGAACATCAACAACAAAAATAGCATATCCAGAGGGGAAAGCACTTTCAGGTCATCTTATCCAGTAACATGCTCTCCACACAAATAACCTGACACTTCTTGGGTTGTTTCATCCTTCCTCTGACTCCACCCAGTCTTACATTTTACATTTCAATCTGACCATTGTTTCATTTATCGGAATTTTCCACGGACAATTCAATGTCCAAAATAAACTGAAATGGAAAATATTTCTCTACATGGATTGGCCATCCTTTCCGTTCATTCTGGATATTTTATTTTTCTTCGTCTCTGAGTAAGGCACTCAATCCAGTTGCTTATCTCCTTAACCCTGTATAAAGAAAACATGTTTTCCAAGTTACAGAGTGGGTTTGTCACAGACATCAGCGATAAAAATAATAAACAAAGTAAATAGTCCCGGTATTAACTGATGAATTTCCCAAAGTATGTTTATGTCAGGCCTCCCATAGACATAATGTCCAGGAAACAAATGAGCAAATTATAACAAATGCGTATAACATAACATTTCCATGATCTGACCCCAAGCCACACCAGCCTCCCGTTTTTCCTGCAAGCCTAGGATGGTACAGGGTCCTCTTCTTCAGATCCCTCTACCCTTCCCCCTCCAGCCAAAAACATTCACTGGAGCCCATATAATTGCTGAAAAGTCCTCAGAGAACATTTGAAAGTCCTCCCCTCCCCCAAGAAACACACCAGATGCTCTGCTCTAGAACAGAGGCTCTCACTGATGAGCATCACACTGCCCGCCAACCCCAGCTTTCCTTCCTAAGAGCTCAGACGTCACATCGACCAGTGACCGCTTCCCCTCCCATTGTCAATATTCCAGTCCTCAGGGCTCCTGCCTCACCATCTGATTACCAAAATACCTTGTTCAGAAGTCATTTTTCTAGGTGTAAACTTAAAAAGGATTCCTGTGTTTGGATACCTCCAAACACTTTAATCTGCCATTAAAAATTCTTCATGGTTTGATACCCGCGTCTCCAAACTTACCTCCCCCATTCTGTGAGATACAGTGAGGCTTTGGTCAAATTGCCCTCTTTGCTCCAAACTATTTTGTCACAGTCCCCTGTGACTGAAGTCATGATTTGCCCTTGATCTTTCATTTTATTTACTTACTTTGTTGACAACATTTCCTACACTGAGGAAGCTACCTAAATGAAAGAAAGATTTTACTTTGTTTTGTTTGGGATATATTGTAGTCTAGCAGGAAAAGCATGGACCTTCCCAACCTACCACATCAGAGATCAAAAGCTCTCCTTAGTTGCTTGTTTTATTGCGTGGCTCCTGCCACTCTAGTTATGGGCATGGATTCTGACTACCTATGTATTGTTGAATTCCTATCACCTGACAGAATGTTTGACAGAGCAGGTGAATGAATAAATGCTGCATGTCTGTAACTGCCAAGTAGGTTGTAGGAACACAATTCAGCCTAAATCTCTGACATAGTTTCCTTGGGTCTGTTTTTTTCTCTGTAGAATACGAAACTCTTTTCATGCAACAAATAAAACCTCTCCACCCAATCTGTACATTCTCCCTAAGATTTCCTAATACAGTAAAGTATCTTTGTCCTCCAGATAAATGATGGTGATGCAGAATGAAATACTGAGGTTATAAAACATTTAATGCAGTCCCTGGTGTACACTCAGCACTAAATAATATTGGGGGAATGAATGAAGGTAAGGAAGAAACAAGTAAAAATAGGAAGATGAGATCAATCAAGGCAGAAAGGAAGATGTAACAAAGACAACTCATTGTTNTAAGCTCTCCTTAGTTGCTTGTTTTATTGCGTGGCTCCTGCCACTCTAGTTATGGGCATGGATTCTGACTACCTATGTATTGTTGAATTCCTACCACCTGACAGAATGTTTGACAGAGCAGGTGAATGAATAAATGCTGCATGTCTGTAACTGCCAAGTAGGTTGTAGGAACACAATTCAACCTAAATCTCTGACATAGTTTCCTTGGGTCTGTTTTTTTCTCTGTAGAATACGAAACTCTTTTCATGCAACAAATAAAAGCTCTCCACCCAATCTGTACATTCTCCCTAAGATTTCCTAATATAGTAAAGTATCTTTGTCCTCCAGATAAATGATGGTGATGCAGAATGAAATACTGAGGTTATAAAACATTTAATGCAGTCCCTGGTGTACACTCAGCACTAAATAATATTGGGGGAATGAATGAAGGTAAGGAAGAAACAAGTAAAAATAGGAAGATGAGATCAATCAAGGCAGAAAGGAAGATGTAACAAAGACAACTCATTGTTCCCAAAACTTATTCTTCCCTTAATCTCCAATAATAAAATTTTTAGCTGAGTAAACATGGCTGGCTAAAGACTTATTTTCTGACTTCCTTGCAATTGGATATAACCAAGCATTTACATAGTGTCTGATATGTAAAAACAAGTTTTTGTGGACCATCTTCCTGGAACATTTTCCAAAAAACAACAGCAACAAAAAAACTGCTAGACCATATCCTTTTCTAAACCTTCTGTGGCTTCCCAAGTGAATCAGTAGTAAAGAATTCACCTGCCAATGCAGGAGCCATAGATATTCAAATATCCCCTGGAGAAGGAAATGGCAACCTATTCCAGTGTTTTAGCCTGGGAAATCCCATGGACAGAGGAGCCTGGCAGGCTACTGTCCACAGGGTCACAAACAGTCAGACTTGAATTGGTGACCAAACAACAACAATCCTTCCATACCACTGCCTTCATCCTCCCTAGGGACTTTGTGAAGCAAAGCCACTGTAGCAGACCTAGATAACTTACCACTGGCTTCTTGCATGAAAGGAAAAGTAACTTCAATCTTGTTTGAGAGTCACAGTTAAACCTTCATTCTAACTAATAGAATCAACAAGATAGGGAAAAGGGCAGAAACAAGAGAAGGAAAATAGGCCCCGAGACAAATTACGTTCCTACTTTCAAGAAATGTATGGTCTGGAGGCAGAAATACTTGAGACACGTGTTTTGGTTACATTCTGGGTCAAAGAGACAAAGTAGCTACCAACATACTGCTTGCTTCCTGTCTCAAAATTAATCCTAGCAAAAGTCTTTAAAAGGAACGGAATTATTCAACTACCAAGATCAAAAACTGTGACAAGTAGGGAAGAAGCTGAAAAGTGAATTGGAGGAGGAGGGTTGGGTGACTAGAGGGTAAGCTCTTAAATTCTGCTTTTATCTCTCCCAAGCCTTGCTCAGGGACAGTCTTTGCCTGGTACTTTACTGCAGAAATTGGTCCCAGCACAGGCCTCATGGTAACATCAGCTTAAAGCAAACATCGCATATGCCTGGAATGTTAATGAAGGTACCTGGGAGTCGATCAGTTGATCTGGAGCTTTTCTCACTCCTCAGTCCTCTCATCTAAGGCAATGCCTATCTGCCTCCTCCCATGGCTGCTCCTCTGAGGGTTTAAAGATGAAAACTTAACCCAAGACTTGGGTAAAATGCCATCATTGGTGACAGGGTGGAATCAAGTGCTGGGACATGAGCTCATAAGGCACAATAACTAGACATCTGAGGAGCACAATTACTATACAGACAACAGAAGGAACATCTGATGCAGAACTGTGGGAGTGGCAAAGAATTTAAAAATAAGCATGGCTTTCAATATCTTTGAGAAGAGAAGAGAAGACATTGGTAACCTGAAACATCAACAGGAAGTCATAAGAAAAGGAATCCACTGGAAATACTAGGTATGAAAAAAATGTAAGAGTTGGATTTTTTAAACAGAGCAACAGGAGACACAGTAGGATGGAAAGTGCTGGAGTACAAATGTGTGATTAAACCGAGACGCTCCCAGGAGGCAACAAGATAAGAGAATATGTACCCAAAGAAAGCCGGCTCACCACCTTCATTATCTGACAAAATGTTTATCAATTTGGTCCACCAGGTCTATTCTCTGAACCTCTGTCTGTTATAAGCTCCTTTGCCTACAACTTCCAGAAGCAAGTAAAGGTGAGAAGAATAAACATAGCTCTTACGTGTGCCTTGTTTCTTCTGAACTTTCAGGCAAAAATCTCAGGGTATAGTCAGACATCAGGATAGTTCAGCAGAAGCAGGTTAGTAACATGAACTCCCAGTAATTTCAGGATCCTACTGTCTAAACAGACTTCCCAGGTGGCACAGGGGAAGACAATCTGCCTGCTAATGCAGGAAACTCAAGAGATGCAGGCTTAACTCCTAGGTCTGGAAGAACCCCTGGAGTAGGAAACAGTAATCACTCCAGTATTCTTGCCTGAGAAATCCTATGGATAGAGGAACCTGGTGGGCTAAAGTCTATGGGGTCGCAAAGGACTTGGATACAACTTAGTGACTAAACACTCACACTGCCTAAACATCCATTTTGGCAATATCTCAAAAAATACCCTGAGGCAATGTCGTCTTAGCTATCTGTCTGCTGAAAATAAGGAGGATGAGTGAGGGAGTGTCTTTCTTTCCTCTCCAGTTATTGTGCCTACAGATACACCCTTCCAAAGGGATGCTATCTATACATGATGGTATGCAAGACTAGACAGTGAGCTATCCAAAGTTATGGACAAAGCCTGTCTCCAAGAAAGCAGTCAATATTGAGAGTTAAATTCAGCTACAGGGCACACAGAGAAGTCATTATGTCTCAAAGCACTGCTGGGATGTGAAATACGCTATATGTCTCAATAAAAATCAAGTATAAAAGATAAATTGACTCAAATACTTTTTTTAAAAAAAAAGCACTGTTGCAGTTAATGTGATAGAAATATACTTGATACATTACTGTGAACACAGAGGATATAATTTTATTCAAGTATAGTTGCAGCCTACTACACAGTTTTCATGACAAGCACTTTTTTTTTTCCAAATTGAACCAAAAATTCAACTTTAGTTATAAATCAACAAGCATTTTGGAACTTCAACTTTCAAATATACTGTAATTTTCAGACCTCAGAAACATGAGAAAATATTTTTGCTCGCTTTTCAAAAACTGGTCAAATAGTAACTAAGAAAAATCTACTTTAAAAAGATCACCACTTAAAATTTCCAATGTCCACAAAGGTTTCAACAGCTGGACATCTGTTTTCAAAAACATCAAACGTTTGACTAACATCTTTCAAATGTACCTGCCACTTGGGCACGACTGACGGAAACATTTGTATGATGGGTTTGGGGACCTTTTCCTACACTAGCAATAATAATCTGTGTTTTCCTCTGCTGTCATCAAAGCAATTTGGATCTGAAAAAGAGCTTCTCCTGCATAGAACTTGGTTTCTTCTTCTGCTTCCTGCAATGAAGTCATCCCACTCTTGGGTTTACGACGCCACAGTCTGTTACCATGAAAATGATGGCAATGTCATAAATTCAGCATATCAACTTTTCAGCAGGACCAAGGAGGAAAAGACGATGAGGTTGTTTGAAAGGAATGGTACAAGTGCTTCTGGTAATTAGCTGGAGGGACATGGGAAAAGCATATTTTACAGGGAGAATGAAAGCTTTTATATTGGTCCAAGTCCCTTAATTTAAGCCAGAAAACTGCCTAGCCTAGCATGCTGCCCATGAAGGTTCTAACATATGACCTCTGACTTCTTTTACCAGTAATCACTGTCTGGCCATGACAAAACCAGTGGACTTCCATGCCCTTCATGAGCTAAAGCTTCTGTTCGTTCAGGTCAACATGAATACCTTGGACCAGTTTGAATTTTCAAGTTATGGTCTCCAAACTTTTGAGAAGAGAATGGCTTGAAATGTCGCCTTTGGAGTTTTTTTCCTACCTAGTTGTTTTTAATCTCATTTTTAGTAGAAACTCAATATCACTTTTTTTTTTTTTTTTTTTTTTTGCCATACCACACAACCTGTGGGATCCTAGTTCCCCAACCAGGGATTGAACCCAGGCCCTTGACAGTAAAAGCATGGAGTCCTAACCACTGGACGGCCAAGGAATTCCCTTTATATCACTTTTGAGCAGGAATTTTATATCACTTTGGAAAAGTAAATGGAAAATAATTGGTAATTGAATTCAAAAATACAATTTTGAAGATAAAAAGAAAAACATTACTCTCAGACTCATGAATCCTCAGAAGTAATCTTTCTGTATTTTGCTCTTTCTGGTGCACGGGACCAAGTCCCCCTTGTGTGACACAATCATTTCGATTCTTATCTCTTTCTATTTGTATAAAACATGCTTCACAGGGACTGCGGCAGAGACAAGAGTTAGCCTAAGACCCTAGCACATAATACAAGGACAGGAACCATAAGTACCTTCCTGACTCCTGACCTTCAATCTAATCCTCCTTAAGCCACAACACAGTCTAGCGTCTGAAGTGCTCTGAAATAGCTTCATTGTTTATTCTAGTTTGGCCTTCATCCTAATGTCAGTAACCTCTTGAACTTTCACTACCACACTTTCAGAGTTCTTCTCCATGTCTTCTCTTTTCAGATTCATCGTTTCTGACTTGATCATTCAACACTGGAGTTCCCCAAGCCTCCTCAGTGTTCATCAAAGCCCACATCCCTTCTCTGTACAATTCCCCCACTCCAAGCTCATCCAAATCCACAACTTAAAGTAACAGCTCTATATTGTAACTCATATCTGTATTCCTAGCCCTGACTTCTCCTGGTGGGCTATACAATCACAAAGAGTTGGACATGATTGGGCAACTGAGCACAGACGCACCACGCACACGACCACAGCTCATGCCAGCGCCACTTCAAGGGTCTTAGAACTGAACTTCCACACCCATTCTCATCTCCTGTAATCTTTTGTCTATGCTGCAGCCAGGGTAATCTTTTCAAAATCCAAATCAGAACATATTATCTTCCTGCTTAAAACACTTCCACATTCTCTTGTAATAAAAGTCTCGTTATGATGTATAATATAGGTAACTAATGAAAACTTACTGTATAGCACAGGTAACTCTACTCAGTGCTCTAAATGGGAGACCTAAATGGGAAGAAAATGCAAAAAAAGAGGAGACATACAGCTGATTCGTTTTGCTGTACAGCAGAAATGAACACATCGTAAAGCAACTATACTCTAATAAAAATTAATAAAAATAAGTTGAAGCTTGTGAGGACTCCACCGCTGACTGGTAAATTTCATTCCTGTTGCACAAAATAAGGAGTCATTAGTTTTGTCCCCTCGTGGTTTATCATCAGTTTTGAAGAATTATACTCTGATGTCTTTGTTTTTCTGAAATCTGTAGCTGCAGGTACAGTTTCCTTATCTGTTTGGTCTCAGTGAAGACCATTTGCAGCCCTTTTTAATATGTTGAGAATAATAAATTTGTTTTAGCTTCATTAAAGATGAAATCTCAATTTAAAAAAAAAAATTTTTTTAACCCCCCAGAGTTTGCCTCTTTCTCGTATTCCAGCCACTCAGACTTTTTCAGGTTTCCACTTGTTTCCTTTCACCTCAGGGACTTTTCCTATGCTGTTCCCACTTTCTGAAACATTCTTCCACCCTCTCTACCCTCCACCCTTTACCTAGTTTATATGCTCATTTATCCTTAGATGTCACTTCCCCTGGGAAGCCTTCCCTGACTCCAGGTTTAGAAGTCAGCTAATTACCCTATTATAAGCCTTCACAGAATCACATTCCTTCCCTTCAAAGCACATGTGTCAAAGTACAAGTATACAATTATTATAGTAGCCATTTAACTAATTATAGTTATTGACATAACTCTAAGCTACATGGAAACATACAAGAGATCTACTTTTGTTTCCAGTATCTCCCAAGCTCTTGGCACAGCACCCAGCACAGACTAGGTGCTCAAGATAGTTTTTTAATTTATGATTGACATTCTAATTGCAAATCATTGAAATGTAATCACAAGTGACATTGCAAAAACTATTTTTATTTTTTTTAAAAGGTAAACATACACCTCCCAGCCAGGCTTCCCTGGTGGCTCAGTGGCAAAGAATCTGCCTGCCAGTGCAGATGTGGATTCAATCCCTGGGTTGAAAAGACACCTGCTGGAGAAGGAAATGGCTACCAACTTCAGTATTCTTCCCTGGGAAACCCATGGGCAGAGGAGCCTGGTGGGCTACAGTTCACAGGATCACAAAAATGTCGGACACAACTTAGTAACTAACCAACAATAACAACATCTACCACCATTCCACACCATTTCACCCTTCCACTGCCAGATATTTTTTCATTGCAGCTTTATTCCCAGCAGCCTAAAAAAAGAAAGAAAGAAAAAAGAACTAGAAACAATCCATTGCACAACAGTAGAATAAACACAATGTGAAATATATAATAAATACTAATTCCACAACAATATATGCTTGAAGATATTGTTTATGCTCAAAAGAGGTCTTTTTAAGAAAAATAAACTACTGATACACATAACAGCATAATGAATCTCAAAACCTTTATGCTGACTTGAAGACATGCACAAAAGTATATGTATCCTGTATGATTCTATTTTTACGAAGTTCTGGAAAATGCAAACTAAACTATAAGGATAAAAATATAGGTAATGGTTGCCTGGGGACAGTGGGGAGGGAAAGATGATTGGATGTTGGGGGACTTTGGGGTATTAAACAAAATGCTATCTTGATTGTGGTGGGCCTTTCATGTGTGTACACATATGTCAAAAACCATCAATAGTACACTGGTCAGACTTCAATCTTACATATAAGACTTAAATCTTCCATAAAAGATTTACATAAATTTATAAGTATATAAATTTATAATAGCAAGGAAAGATGTGGGGATAAAAAAGGGATCTAAATTCTAAGAGCTTACTATTACTTCATTATTTAATTATTCAACAAATATGTAAGATTTCTAACAGGAACCAAGAAAATAAAACTAAGAAATCCTAGAATATGTAACTAGAAAACAACTCTAAAAATATTATGTCCTCCCATAAGCTTTGGGTAAATTCAGGATAGGGCTTCCCTAGTGGCTCAGACGGTAAAGCGTCTGCCCACAATGCAGGTAGACCTGGGTTTCATCCCTGGGTTGGGAAGATCCCCTGGAGAAGGAAATGGCAACCCACTCCAGTACCCTTGCCTGGAAAAGCCAGTGGACAGAGGAGCAGGGTAGGCTACAGTCCATGGGGTCGCAAAGAGTTGGACATGACAGAGCGACTTCACTTCACCTCACTTCAAATTCAGGATAGCAAACAAAATATTTCTACTTAGATATTTATTTGCTGGGAGTTATTGAAGAATATCATGAATTTAGTCCCAGAATCTTTGAGAATATATTATACATGATGACTTTGAAAGCTGCCATGACAAGAAATTAAAATAAATCAGAAGAAGCATAATTGTTTTAAAGGCAATTATTTCTAACAATAACATTAGTAAATAACTCTCCCACTCTTTAACTTCCTTTCTGTGTAGTTTTCACTGGACTTTAGCAATCTGTGTGTAAATAAAGGCTCTAAATATTTCTGCTATAGTCAAAATTTTATATCTTCTTAGTTCTGCAATATGGAGGAGTCAGCCATTTCAAATTTTTGCAGACTTAATAGAATATTAATGGCCCTAATGATTTTTAAATACTAGTTGCAAGGTTGTTTAAAATGACTGTGTCATAGTAGCGATCAATAAGATAATGAATGTGAAACTACTCTGTACATAGCAAAGGGCTACCTGAGCATAAGGGAAGAGATAAAAATATTTCAAAGCTATCTGTCATTTGAAAGAATAGAATGGATGGTAAACAATCATCACTTACTCAAATACAGGAAGCATTAAATTTCAAAATTAGATTGGCCTAGGTCATTTAAGAAAAGGGAAGGCCAGAGTCTTAAAATAGGGTGAGATGATTTCCCAAGTAGGAAAATAAATCTTTCTGAAAGTATTCCAGTTTTTTAAAGGGCCAGAACGAAAGGTTCCCTCAATATTTTCACGCAAGACTCCAATATCTAGAACAAAATGTTTTCATAGATGGTTCACAGGAACAAATAGTTTCTGTGTCAAGTAAGTCTAGGTCACTCTGAGTTAAACTTAAAAGGCTATTCCGGTGATTTTTATAGACTCTACTGCTGCTGCTGCTGCTAAGTCGCTTCAGTCGTGTCTGACTCCGTGCGACGCCATAGATGGCAGCCCACCAGGCTCCCCCGTCCCTGGGATTCTCCAGGCAAGAACACTGGAGTGGTTGCCATTTCTTTCTCCAATGCATGAAGGTGAAAAGAGAAAGTGAAGTCGCTCAGTCATGTCCGACTCTTAGCGACCCCATGGACTGCAGCCCACCAGGCTCCTCCGTCCATGGGATTTTCCAGGCAAGAGAACTGGAGTGGGGTGCCATTGCTTTCTCCATCATAGACTCTAATATGATAACAATAGGAAAGAGAGGATAATATGAACAGAGAAAAATATATAGTGTTTTCAAACTTACCTGACAATAATTATTTTTGTCTCAAGGCCTGTTCTGGGTCTGCGAAAGAATTTTAATATCAAATGGATAAGGTGAGGGATAAGAAATGGAGAATTTCATGCCTGGGGCCTCAAGAAAAGGAAAGGAAGGCTGAGTGAACCGCCGATTTACAAAAGATGGGAACATCTTCCCACCAATGAGCAGCCGCCAAGAATCTCTCCCCACTTTGGAGCCAATGAACTCACTGGGTGGACCGCAAGGGGGCTGTTCCTTTTTCTGCACTCCAGTAGGGTAAAAGCCACCTGCCCAGCGCCTCATGGAGAAGGCACTGGCACCCCACTCCAGTACTCTTGCCTGAAAAATCCCATGGATGGAGGAGCCTGGTGGGCTGAGGTCCATGAGGTCGCTAAGAGTCGGACATGACTGAGCGACTTCCCTTTCACTTTTCACTTTCATGCACTGGAGAAGGAAATGGCAACCTACTCCAGTTAACCTGCCTGGAGAATCCCAGGGACGGGGGAGCCTGGTGGGCTGCCTGCTGTCTTCGGGGTCTCACAGAGTTGGACACGACTGAAGCGACTTAGCAGTAGCAGTAGCAACCAGCGCCTCATGGGACTCCAAGCCACTTTTTGAAGTCTGCCTGTTTCCAGTTAATTGGGATTCCTCTGCTATCCTCAGATAAACTCTATTTCTGGTTTACCTCGAGCTTGCATCCACTAACATGGTCAGTCCTTAACTAGACACAGCATGAATGAACCGATACAGATGATTTAGAAATTCAGGAACCCTGATGAACATCTTAGTATATCAATCTGGCAAAAACACAGCAGTAACTTTGACCATGTTGGTGTGAGTGACTAAGATTACTGATTACCAATGCATTGCATAACAGGAGCACTGCAGAAAAAGAGTCTGGTTACAGAGAAACAAAGGAGAAGCCTGTGTCTAAATGGCAAAAAAGAGTCTGGTTACAGAGAAACAAAGGAGAAGCCTGTGTCTAAATGGCAGAGCAAATTGTGGGAGTAAGAGTTGCTATTAAGTTGGCCAAATAACATCTATTTTGTGAAATCCACCTTTTGAACTGTGGTGTTGGTCAAGACTCTTAAGAGTTCTGTGGACTGCAAGGAGATCCAAACAGTCCATCCTAAAGGAAGTCAGTCCTGAATATTCATTGGAAGGACTAATGCTGAAGCTGAAACTCCAATACTTTGGCCATCTGATGTGAAGAGCTGACTCATTGGAAAAAACCCTGATGCTGGGAAAGATTGAGGGCAGGAGGAGAAGGGGACAACAGAGGATGAGGTGATTGGATGGCATCACTGACTCAATGGACATGGGTTTGGGTGGACTCAAGGAGTTGGTGATGGACAGGGAGGCGTGGTGTGCTGCGGTTCATGGGATCGCAAAAGAGTCGGACATGACTGAGCAACTGAACTAAAACTGAAACCTTGTGTGAAAATGGAGAGTTGCAATGAAAGCAAATTTCAAAGGGGAGGAAATGGTGAAAATTCAAGAACCCAGTGGGAGCTACAGGTAAGTGCTCCTGAAACACGTATTCCTGGAGCCCTGACCACCTGCACGAGTTCTCTGTAAAAGCTGTCTTGCCTGTGCAGAGTGGCAGCTTCCTATACCCTTCCACCATGTCCCTGAGCATGCCTCACCTTCTTCAGTGGCCTGAGAAGTCAAAGTCACTTTCTAAACACCATGCTAGAATGTGGAGACCCTGGGAAGTGATTCCTGGGCACAGGGCTTCTGTGTACAGCTGAGCAATGGGACCCAAAATCCAGTCTGTGTTATGCTCACCAAACCATGGGTCCCAGCACTGTGCTGCCTATCTGGAGGAAAACAGTCTTTGACTTCAGCAAAACAAACAAACAAAAATGGTCTTTTGACTTTTACTGGTGGACTGGCCAAGTCTGTTTCTCCTTCTCTCCCTCCATGCACGGAGGAGGTCTTTCTCTACTTCTCACACAACCACCCTATCAGATTCTCCTGCCCTGCTCAGTACCGTCAGCCTGGACCCTTTGCCCAGTTTCTTCCACTCGACTTGCCGGAAAGGGCCTTGTGGATCTGGTGACATAAAGAAAGGATTTCGCTTCAGCATACTTGAGCCTGAACCTGTTAGCCTGGACAGGCTAGAAAGGCTTTTCCTCTCTCCTCTTCTTTCCTTGGCAGAAAGTAGCAGAAGGGTTTCAGAAAAGGAAATAGGACTGCTGAAAAGTGGAAACATAGCTGTTACAGAGTTGATTGACATAATCCAGTCTCTGGGTAGAACATTCTCCGGCCAAAAGTCATTCTTTTTGGTCACTCAACACAGCCAGGGAGAGGGGGGTGGGATTACAGGATGTACAAGGGGCTGACCGCTGGCTGTGGGCAGAGGAGGTTATCTGTTCTTAAAGGAAGAGAACTCGGTCTGGGTAGACCCACCCTGAGAAATCTACTATGGCTCTCTAGCCTTGAGGATAATAATTTTTACGTGATTTAAAGAAACCCTCCTTCTTTAACTGTTCACATTGGATTTTATATCCCAGCTCTTTGGACTATAATAATTTTCATCTGTACCTTGTTTGAGTTTAAAGTCTCCTTTTAGGTGTGAAACTGAGAGGCTTTATAAGCATTTTGGTAAAGACACAGTGAGGGAAATGACCGTGACTTGTCGGGTGTGTGCCTGTTTTCAGCTCCTAATAGCAAGCACACCTTTTAGGATGTTGTCACATTGATAGCCATGTGGCCTCCCCCTCATAGGAATCCATAAAGGAAAAAATAACAAATCTATCAAAAGGAGGCTAGCTTGACAGAGAAGTGATTCCTTCCCCCACTTCCTTCCTCAATTTCTCTACCAGTCTTTATGCTCACCTCTACCAGGAAATGATCTGGTCAAACCTGTGACTCTCACAATAGTTCCAGGAAGGGAAAAACAAAAACAAAAGATTTAGTTAGATACTGACAAAGTAATCAGCTTTTTCCCAGGAAAATTAAAGATCTGTGGTGCTATATGTCCCTTTTTTATGATGCTTTAGACCCCTAATGTGCATGGTGGCAGTAGCTTTCAGACAGAAAGCTTTGACTAAGAGCAGGGATGTCCCTGGTGGTCCAGTCGTTAAGATTTCACCTTCCAGGGCAGGGGGTGTGGGTTCAATCCCTGGTCGGGCAGCTAAGATCCCACATGTCTGGTGGCTAAAAAATAATAATAATAATAAGACCAAAGCAGTACTATAACAAATTCAATAAAGTCTTTTTAAAAAATGGTTCATATAAAAAAAAATTTTTTAATTTAAAAAAGAAGGCTTTGACTGAAGGATGGTGAGAGATTGGAATGGCTAGAAGAAAAATGAGAGAGAAAATATCTTCTGCGCTCATCAAGAACCCCATGCACCAAGGCCAGCCGCAAACTCCTCTAGCCTTCTAAAAAAATGTGATTTGGGAACAAACCCCGAAGAAAAGTGAGACTTTACAAGGGGTGATGGCGAAGCTCAGACAACACAAATTAAATCAGACTGGCTCCTTTGGAATTTCACTTCCCATTCGTTCCAAGAGAATTCCCAGTGCTGATTTCTTCCATGTTAGGATGTATTTAGCCCTCATTTCTAAGGTCTACTCTGCCTGCCAGGACAATTTTCATTCATCTCCAGGACATCCGGCTATTCAGTGGTTTCATTCTAGGAAGAGAAAGCACACACAGTGACCTGTGTAGGAGCAGGACACTGTTGACCTCCTCCCAGAATTCTCAGTAGATTTCTTCCCAGCTCTCTGTATAAACTGTTTGCAGCTGGGTATTTTCCTTCTTGTGAAACAAGACTGTCTTCCCAGCAGAACAGGACCTATTTGATGAATGGTGGCAGAGGGCTAAGGTGGAAGCAGGTTTTGATTGCCTTGATTGCAAGAATCCGGGAGTTTAAAAATGACCTAGAAGGCTTAACCCCTTCTTATCTGTGCAACAGTAAATGATAGAACAACAAAAATATTATGCTTATACTCTGACACAGGGTAAAAGACAAAAATAGGTGTTTTTCTCAGTGTGTTTGAAGCACTGTTACCATATTTAGAATCTTTCTTTAAAAACAATTTTATTACAGAAATAATTCATTCATATATCAGAGCAAAAAAGATTCAAGCAATGCAGAAGCATAGAATGAAAGATACAAGTCCATTTTTCATTTCACCCCTCACCCACTCCTGTTTTCTCCTCAAAGGTAACCAGATTTACCATTTGCTGTAGATGCTTCTGCTTAAATAACACATTTTTCCTGAACAATCTTTTCCGCCTGTTGCTTTTTTCACAGAACAGTGTATATTTTAGGTCCTTCCCTGTGAGTGTCTATGGGTCTGCCTCATGGTTTTTAATGGCTGCAGCGTTGTGGTGGTTTGATACAGAAGAGAATTTTAATTGTGTCCCCATGGCTAAAAAGAATTTTGAAAAACAAGTGTTTGATTTGCCTGGGTTTACAGTAACTTTTTGAAAAATTAAGTGGGAACTTGCAGAGGCATGCTCAAATTGCTCGTCACTGAAAAATCATTCAGCGAAATGAACCACAGAACTCACGGCCCTGGGAAGGCAGCCTGGCATGGACCCTGCCCTGCATCTGCCTGGGTCTGGAGGCAGGAAACTCTTTGGCAGCACTTCTCTGCTATTCCTTCTCCAAACATACTGAGTTCAAGTAACTTCCAATCTTGACACTGCTTTCCATATAACCTGTATTATCCTGTAACCCTGTGAGTCCTTAACCCAAAGAGAAGGTTGTTGGTGGGAAAAATCAAAATGAGAAATGGAAAAAGAGCAATGGTGATGTGTTACATTGATTTTTCTCACAGTGCTTACTTGCTTTCCATACATCTTGGAATGCCTGGGCAATCTTTCAATAAATTAGGTGTTCTCTCTTTCCAGGGATTGGACCCGGGCTCTCAGCAGTGAACGCACAGAGTCCTAACCACCGGGCCACCCGGGAATTCCCAAATCAGGTGTTCTCGCTTGGGTAACTCATCTCCTGACAACATTGGTCTCTCTTTTCCCCGTGAATGACTACTCTCCTGCTCTGAGCAAGTGAAAGATTCCTTAACATTTTTGGTAACCAAGTTTCAGTTCTGGCAGCAGACTTAAACCTTCAGGAGTTTTCTATCAAAAAGTTCCTTTTTCAGAAAAGCATCATGAGAGCCTGAAGTTTAAGGGAAAAGAGAGAGAGAGAGAGAGAGAAAACCAAAAAACAAAAAAGTAATTGCATCCTGTAACACCCTAGGATCCTACAATTTTAAGAGCAAGTGTATTTTAGCTTCTCCCCAGGAGCTAAGAACACGGTCATTTCATGACAGCTTGTAATGAATTAGCCCAATCCTTTGATCAATGGCATCAAAGGCCTTTGATAGCACCAATAATATAGACGTTAGAAAATTTTGCATTGATTTAATGCCTGAAATCAATCAACCTTTCACCATTCTGTTTCCCTTCCGTTGCTCTTGCAGACTTGGAGAACATTTAGCTCCCCACTCTCCAGAAGGGAGTGGGGCCCAGTGGAGGGTCTAGTTTTCTATAGCTACTGGATTTGAAGTCACTGAAAGTGACAAGGGATAAACTTTTCAGTGAAAAAAAAAATCTTTCTGCAAGAAAATGTCAAAATTCAGGTGGTCATTGCCTTTGAAATGGCCTTATTTACAGAACTTTCCAGCTTCTTCTCTCTTGCAATCTACTTGGTTACTCCAGGCCAATGGCTGAGGTTGGCAGCCAGGTCTCCCAGCCAAGACTGAGTCCGAATGCAACTCAGGCTCCCTCCACATTCCTTTTGTTCAAGTAACTTTTCCAGGGCTATGCAGTCAGGCCAATTATCTTAGAAACAGGCAATTATAACCACATTCACAGCTCCCTAAAAGGGTAAGTGCATTCCAGTAACAATTTCTCATGAAAGAAAACAGTAATTGAAGGATTGGCAAGGCTATTGCAACAGACCAAGACCTCTGGAAAGACATTTAATAACACACACATACACACGCCTACACACACACACACACACACAGAGTCCACTTGCTTTCCCATTGGAGGAATTTTTCCTTTCCATCCAGATCTACTAAATATTTTCTGGGAGAAAAATACAGGCACTGGAAAGCAAAATGGATGACGCTATGGCTGGTCTTCCAGGTCTAGTCATGCATTGTTCCTTAATATCTGTATCTGTTCATCTCTTTCTCACATACTGTTGAACGTAAGTCACAACATAAAATACTTGCGAAATACTACTGAAATAACTCATGGGTGAAAGTACTTTAGAAAAGGTAAGTTGTTCTATGTACTGAAGTCTAAAACATAGACTCTTTTGGAGCCCAGTTCACATCTTCATCAATAAAACTGAGTACCTACTCACCCCAGGCAACCAAATTTACTTATCTAGATATTTTGCTTTAAGTCAGTAATAACCCTAGACCTCAATCTTGATGGAATACAACACATACTTGAACACGCACACACAGCTTGTGTGCACATATTCAAATCCATACACACAATACTTTGGCTTCCTTGTCCAAAGGCTTTTTCCCCCAGGTTGTTGTTTAGTTGCTAAGTTGTTTCCAACTCCTTTGCAACCCCCTGGACTGTAGCCTTCCAAGCTCCTCTGTCCATGGAATTTTCCAGGCAAAAATACTGGAGTGAGTTGCTATTTCCTTCTCCAGGGGATCTTCCCGACCCAGAGATTAAACTCGCATATCCTGCATTGGCAGGCGGATTCTTTACCACTGAGCCGCCAGGGAAGCCTGTTTTTCCAGAACTAGATGATAAATTGTTTGAGCATAAACAACTTGCTCGTCTAAGTATTCCCAACAACACAGACTATACAGCTTTGCACATCACTGCCGTCAGTACCTAGTTGTGGAAGTGATTAACCATCAGATATTCATGATAGTTTTTTCAGATATTGGACCTCGTTATAAGCATTTGCTTTGAGAAGAGTGGTAAATACATTGCCCACAAACATTTGTTTTTGCCGGAAGGAAAAAATTTATGTAATTGTTTTTCTTCATGTATGTATTTCTTCCTTTTGGGCAAAAGTAAATGTTTGTGGAATATATTCACTTAGAGCCACCCACACAGCCTGTGTCTATGTGTCTGTCCTTTGGGTCTTCTTCTCAAGGATATCTGGAGAAAGAGAGCTAGGGACAAAATGGAAAGGGTGTGCACTTTCTCCTGTGGGTGGCAGGGCCACTCATTCCATTTGGTTCTGGAAAATAAGAAAGACGAACCATCCTGGGTGAGAAAGGGGCTGTCTGACCTTGCTGCTTTGTTCCCCGCCCCCCACCCCTACATTCAACCGGAGTATCAGGACAGCAGGGAGACAAAAGGTAATTGAGCTGGGATTCTGGGGGAAGCATTTTGTAAGTGAATAAAAGGCCACAGTGATGAGTTCAGTGGCAGAGGGGGTTTCCAAACACATCTCCAGAGAACGTGGAGTGAACCCAAACAGGAAGGCTTTCTTTCTCGACATGCATAAAATACTGGGTGTAATATTTGCCTCCTGCCTGCACAGGTTAACACCGGCTTTAGGCTTGGACAGCAGAGCCCAACGCTGTGCCGCGGCTTCTGGGCTGCTGAAAAGGGACCGAGCGCCACCTAATGGCGGCAGGTGCAAGGCACGCCTTTTGTCAAGAGGACTTTTGGAAGGCAATGGCACCCGAGTCCAGTACTCTTGCCTGGAAAATCCCATGGACGGAGGAGCCTGGTAGGCTGCAGTCCGTGGGGTGGCTAAGTCGGACATGACTGAGCAACTTCACTTTCACTTTTCACTCTCATGCATTGAAGAAGGAAATGGCAACCCACTCCAGTGTTCTTGCCTGGAGAATCCCAGGGATGGGCGAGCCTGGTGGGCTGCCGTCTATGGGGTCGCACAGAGTCGGACACGACTGAAGCGATTTAGCAGCAGCAGCAGCTCCAAAGTTAGGAGTCAAAGAGAAAGGAGGAAGTGCACCCCCTTTCCATCCCTTCCCTAGCTCTCCTTCTCCAGATATCCTTGGGAAGAAGCAAAGGAAAGAAACAGACACGTTCCCTTGGAGAAGCGAGGCAGGGCGGACTTTGTTTTCTCTGGAGAGAGGATAAAAGAGGGCGGATTCCTGTATCCGTAAAAGAGGCTTAAATCTCCTCCCCAATCTCATCTCAGAGAGCTAGTGAGGTTGCTGGTTAACTGAGAGAGGGCTCAGGGGTGACCTGGAGCAAAGGGACAGTGNGAAGCGAGGCAGGGCGGACTTTGTTTTCTCTGGAGAGAGGATAAAAGAGGGCGGATTCCTGTATCCGTAAAAGAGGCTTAAATCTCCTCCCCAATCTCATCTCAGAGAGCTAGTGAGGTTGCTGGTTAACTGAGAGAGGGCTCAGGGGTGACCTGGAGCAAAGGGACAGTGGGACAGGGCTGCAGGCAGATGGGCGGGGATGGGGTGGGGGGGTAGGCCTGCATCATGAGCCTTGTCGAACCCTAGACCAGAGGAGTTTTCACTCCCAAGCGGAACAAAAGCCCCACCTTCCTGAGCGTTCCTGGTTTCTGCTGGATTGAAGGACAATCCCAGTGTCTCCCCTAGACTACCAGGACCTCACCTGCCCCCAAGAGCGTGTATCTCCACAGAGGGACCTATTTTCAGGGACCTTAAAATAGTTTGACCTTCAGGGCATTCCTTGATTCCTTTCCTTATTTGTTTCTAGTATTTATTTATTTACTTACTTATTTTTGGCTGTGCTAGATCTTCCTTGCTGCCTGTGGCCTTTCTCTAGCTGCAGTGATGGGGGGCTACTCTCTGGCTGCACTGCACAGGCTTCTCATTGCAGTGGCTTCCCTTGTTTCAGAGAATGGGGCTCTAGAGCAAGCGGGCTCGGTAGTTGCAGCCCACAGGCTTAGTTGCCCTGTAACTCGTGGAATCTTCCCCAACCAGGGACTGAATTCATGTCTCCTGCGCTGGCAGGTAGATTCCTAACCACTGGACCACTGAGGAAGTCCCACCTACAGGAGGGGCTGCTCCACCACAAGCAGCCATCGTTGCCCCCCACCCCACCCCCACCTC
>SJYA01001750.1:618764-629154 GCA_006410615.1 Neotragus moschatus | reverse complement strand
TTTGCTCCCATCAGCCCAGCCTATTCACTTCTAAGCAAGTCCATACCTCAGGGGAAGGCATGAAAACCACCCTGCTGGCTCATGGAGGCACTTAAATGACCATCTCAGACTCAGAATCAGGTGGCTCGTGGCAAGAACAACTGCATTCTCTTAGCTCCTCCTTAGGACCTGGATCCTCAAGCAGTTATTTCCTGTGGCCCCAGGGCCCCTCCTCCACCACCCCCTCCCCACACTGACTGGGCCATTGATGCACTCCTGCTCTGGGTCTCATTCTAGGTTCTGGCTGGTAACTGCAGCCTGAATCTCTATCACTCCTGAGCATGGAGTTTCATCTTGTGCTCCAGGATCACTGAGCTCCATTCTTGAATGCTGATCAGCCATCTGCGTACCTGGACCACTAAACACTAAGTGTCCTTCTGTCTCTGATTGGGACCCCTGGCCACTTTCATTTCATCTTGATCTCCATGTGTGTAAATGACTTGTTGATTTTAACTGACAATGCTATGGTTCTTTGTACAGTGGGCCCAAGTGCCTGGCACACACAAGATACATGCACAGGAAATATGGAAAAGCAAATGTACAAATTAATAAATAAATGATAGTGGTATGACCCAGCTGACATCACCCCATGGGCAGCTCTCCAGAACCAATTCATTCCAATGGGTACATAGTGTACCTGGACCTGGGGTCCCCGGCCCCTGCCTTCCTCATGTAGATATTGAATTGAATCTAAGTTAGTGTTCTAAGTCTCCCTCGCCAGAGCCTGTGGCGGATGGTGACCCAAGTTCTGGGTCTTTCAGAGACATCCAGTTACAAGAAGGCAGCCATATCCCTGGTGAGTTCCCAACTTGTGGCAGAGGTGGTGAGAGACAGGGTCAGACCCCACATCCCTAAAGATCACCAGTGTATTTAAATACCATGTATAGAGAACTTACTTCTTTGTGCTAGTGAACGGTGAAAGTGTTAGTCACTCAGTCATGTCCAACTCTTTGCAACCCCATGGACTATATAGCCTGCCAGGTTCCTCTGTCCATGGAGTTCTCCAGACAAGAATACTGGAGTGGATAGACATCCTCCTCCAGGGGATCTTCCCAATCCAAGGATCAAACCCGAGTCTCCTGCATTGCAGGCACATTCTTTATGGTCTAAGCCACCTGGGAAGTCTCCTTTGTGCAAGACCTTCATTGAATCCTGGTAATAAGACTATGGTTATCATCGTATTTGACCCAGGTGAAAACTGAGACACATGGATATGATTACCTGTCCAAGGCCACACAGTGTCAAGGCTAGGCACTGAACTTTCACGGACTGACTCTAGAGCCTTTGTTTTTATTCTCTCTGCTACCCTGGCTCTCCATCCTGTGACCACACTTTGGCTATTCTAGAAGCCCTGCCAAGAAGACAAGGATAATCTGACACAAGCCCAATTACAAGAAAACTCAAATCAAGCAACAAGCTGGTCTTTTCATCTGTCCTCTGCCCCAACAAAGTACTATTTAACTCAGAAATGGGTCTAAGCCATGACCATCTTTTTGCTGAGAGGTAAGTCTAAGGTAGGGACTAAGTAGGTTAGTATAAGTAGGGACTCAGAAAAAAAGCAGATATCCTTCAAGAAATAAAATTTTAAGGATATGATTATTTGCTTGGGGAAGGAGTTAAGAGAGAGAAAGCAAAGCCTAGAATGTCTCCAACATTCTTAGTACTGTTGACTGTGTACATGTTGGCACTGTTAATAAATATTAGGAATACAGTGAAAAGAGTGGGTTTTGACAGAGCAGGAGTGGAAGTAATGACTTACTTTTATATATTCTGAGAAACACATAGAAAATTAAGACATGCTTTTCCAAAAAATCACAAAGACTATAAAAATAGAGCCTTTACAGAACTGCAAAACAATCTGAAAACACCTCAGACCCACAGAAATGTCCATTTACCTAAAATTTCATTATGGTCTGCTCACAGTCTTGACCCAATTTATCACTGAACGCACTCATTTGCACACAGTTTCACATGTGACTTCACAATTTCAAACTTCCACATGGACCTGATTACCCCTCCAAAATCAAGGCCGTGTTTCTGGCCAGGGTAGCCTGGGGAGCAGGGTCCCATCTGCCCTCCAGATTCTGCTCTTCTCCCCAAGAGGCCTCTGGGAAACCAGGCTGTGGCTGGGGAATGCCTGACAGGCAGGCCCCAGGTGTGGAAAGTAAGCACAGATGCTGTCTGAACCTCGCCCAGGACAGGGAGGGCCAGCTGGGCCAAGCTCAGAGCGACTCAGGAGATCAAAAATTGATTTAAAGTATGAGTAAAGAATTTGGAGAAAAGTCATCACAAGGTCTAATATTAGATGCCTGTGAATCTCCCCTGAGACTTCATTTGGTAGTCAGTGAAAGCGACAAATGGTACAGAAGCAATCTGTGCAACCCCATGGACTGCAACCCACCAGGCTTCTCTGTCCATGGAATTCTCCAGGCAAGAATACTGTAGTGGATTGCCATGCCCTTCTCTAGGAGAATCTTCCAGACTCAAGGATCGAACCCCCATCTGTGGCATTGCAGGCAGATTCTTTATTGTCTGAGCCAGCAGGGAAACCCAGAAAAATATTAGGATGGAACAACTCAGAAATCCCCTTCCTGAAGAGATATTTCATTGTAGAGTAGAAGCAGACTTACTTCCATGATTGGTATTATGCAATCACATTTAGCCAGTTTTCCACAGACTCACACTCAACTCTCTGCCGTCATGGCCCCCCATCCCTTGCTTTCCAACTCCAGCCTCACTGGAAGCTCACATGAAGTCTAGACTCACATTTCCTGTTACAGACAACCTGTGGCCATCCCAGTGTGCTATCGGCAGGAGCTACACCGAGTTTGCTCTAATTTCAGTGCAGCCAATCAAAGGCGCCTCCGTAATAAGTACAGAGGAGGACAGGGTTGCCAAAAATAAAAATACAGGAAGCCCAGTTAAATCTGAATTTCAAATAAACCATGAATTCTTTTTAGTCTCAGAAGATCTTCTGCAATCATTGGATGTATGTATACGATGAAATTATTTGTTGTTCATCTTAAACTCAAACTAACTGGGCATTCCATTTTTATCTGGGAACCCAGTGGATCTCCAAATAGTGTGGATTTTGACAGCTTTAGGGCTGGAAAAAAATCCCCTACAACATACAAGAGTCCACAGGAAAAGCAAAAAATAAAATAATAATAAGCTACTGCTAAATGTAATTTTATAAAGGACTGGGAATCATCTCCTCTCAAACTCTGCCAGAATCTCCTCCTCTTTCTGTTTTCCTCATCTTAATGAAAGGCACTATCAATCACCCAGTCTGAAATTCTGGGAGCCGTCCTAGACTCGGCCCTTGCTGTTAACCCCGACTCTCACGAGACTAACAATCCATCTCCTAACTAGCTTCTGAATTCACCCCTTCCTTCTGTTGCACTGTTCAAGTCTCTTAGACAAAATATTGCCAGTCTTCTAAGTGGATCTCCACCTCCATGTGACCCTACGAAAGTGAGCCTGGAGACAGAGTCATCTCAAATCCAAATCTAATTGAGTCGCTTTGCTTAAAGATCTTTGACGACTCCTTGCTCCAACGCTGTGCCTCAGCGCTCTGCAGGAGCCGGCTCACATGGCTGTTTGTCTCAGCTCTGCATTCTGTGACACCAGTTGATAGCTTGTAACTGATCCAGGTGGGAATATTCACACCACAGGAAACTGACCAGCGCTACAAATTGAGGGCCTTTTTTTTTTTTTTAATTGGAGAGCCAGTTGTTAAATATTTACATCCCAGTCCTGCCTAGGCCAGTTAGGATATACTTGGCCGCAAGAAATAGAAAATGTGACCAATGACAGATAAACCACCAGTACATCTCAAAACACGGTCCCAGACTAGAAGCATGAACAGCATCTGGGAACATGTTAAAGTAAAAATTCTCAGGACTTACCTTAGTTAGACCCTTTGAATTCGAAGTGGAAAAGCAGGGGTTGGGCCCAGCATGAATACACGAGTTCATGTTCATGTACTGGGCTGGCCAAAAAGATCATTTGGATTTTTCTACACCATCTTGTGGAAACCCAGATGAACTTTTTGGCCAACCCAGTGCATTAAAGGGAGGGGTTGTAGAAGTGCAGAGTCTGATTCAGTGGTTCCAGAATGAAGCCAGAGATTACACATTTTTAACAAGCTGCCTGGCGATGCCAGTACTGCTGGTTCACCAACCACATTTTTAAGGAGCAAGGGCTTAACCACAAAAACATTAGTCATTTATCTAACAAGAAGACTAGAAGCAGGCCATGCAGGACTGGGTCAGTGGCTCAGAGACACCACCGTGCCCCCTTCCTCTCAATTCATTCAACTGGTAGGCTGATAAATGTTAGCAACTAGCTGGGCTGGGGGCACCTGCCGATTTGTAGCATTTTGATTGTAGTATTTGCCACTTTCCGTGGTATAAATACTTCCATATTAGTTCATTTCAGTCTACCCAATGTGATGTTAACTAGTTTGTAAAGTTCTTGAAATTTTAACAATCAGATATCATAAGCCAGTGCTCTGAGCATGGCGGGTCCGTGGCTTTTCAGATACATGGAAAGTCAGCAATATTTTATCAAAGGCCTGTGGATGAACAGCAAGCCTTATTACTGGTTTAACTCATCCTAGACAGATGAGGGGGCTTCCCAGTTGTCACTGGTGGTGAACCACCTGCCAGTGCAGGAGATGCGGGTTTGATCCCTAGGTCAGGAAGATCCCTGGAGAAGGGCATGGCAACCCACTCCAGTATTCTTGCCTGGAGAATCCCATGGACAGAGGAGCCTGGCCGGCCACAGTCCATGGTGTCATCAAGAATTAAACATGACTGAAGTGACTGAGCACACACACAGAGACAGATGAGGACTGTGACATAGTACGTCCCCTACATACAAAACTTCAAGTAGCAAACTTTCAGAGACATGAATGAGTGTTTACATGTCAAATCACTATTAGCTCACATGTCTGGCATACACTGTCACAAGGGTGCATCCTATACAAGGGGTTGTCCTTTCATGTACTTTACTATAGAGTACTATAGATAGTACTGTCATGCAGTATCTTTATTTCAAGCTCAGGATGTATCCAGACATCACTGGATCATTTTTTCAAAAGGGTGGATAGAATTGATTCCAGCAAGGAACCAGAACCTGTCTCATCAGCATCAGGCATGAGTGAAATTTCAGCTTGCCCTCCATCTCCTATTGCTGAGGATCCTTTAGCTGTACCATCTCCCACCTCCTCTCTCTCCTCCAGACAGTAACTCTTCTTGCCTGTCCACTCAATGCCAGCCCCTGTATGCCAGCTGTTGTACTCTCCTATTGTACTTTTCAAGGCACTATATTGTAAGATTCAAAATGTTTTCCTTATTGCTTGTGTTTATTTTTTATGTATTATNGCTCTAATTTCAGTGCAGCCAATCAAAGGCGCCTCCGTAATAAGTACAGAGGAGGACAGGGTTGCCAAAAATAAAAATACAGGAAGCCCAGTTAAATCTGAATTTCAAATAAACCATGAATTCTTTTTAGTCTCAGAAGATCTTCTGCAATCATTGGATGTATGTATACGATGAAATTATTTGTTGTTCATCTTAAACTCAAACTAACTGGGCATTCCATTTTTATCTGGGAACCCAGTGGATCTCCAAATAGTGTGGATTTTGACAGCTTTAGGGCTGGAAAAAAATCCCCTACAACATACAAGAGTCCACAGGAAAAGCAAAAAATAAAATAATAATAAGCTACTGCTAAATGTAATTTTATAAAGGACTGGGAATCATCTCCTCTCAAACTCTGCCAGAATCTCCTCCTCTTTCTGTTTTCCTCATCTTAATGAAAGGCACTATCAATCACCCAGTCTGAAATTCTGGGAGCCGTCCTAGACTCGGCCCTTGCTGTTAACCCCGACTCTCACGAGACTAACAATCCATCTCCTAACTAGCTTCTGAATTCACCCCTTCCTTCTGTTGCACTGTTCAAGTCTCTTAGACAAAATATTGCCAGTCTTCTAAGTGGATCTCCACCTCCATGTGACCCTACGAAAGTGAGCCTGGAGACAGAGTCATCTCAAATCCAAATCTAATTGAGTCGCTTTGCTTAAAGATCTTTGACGACTCCTTGCTCCAACGCTGTGCCTCAGCGCTCTGCAGGAGCCGGCTCACATGGCTGTTTGTCTCAGCTCTGCATTCTGTGACACCAGTTGATAGCTTGTAACTGATCCAGGTGGGAATATTCACACCACAGGAAACTGACCAGCGCTACAAATCGAGGGCCTTTTTTTTTTTTTTTAATTGGAGAGCCAGTTGTTAAATATTTACATCCCAGTCCTGCCTAGGCCAGTCAGGATATACTTGGCCGCAAGAAATAGAAAATGTGACCAATGACAGATAAACCACCAGTACATCTCAAAACACGGTCCCAGACTAGAAGCATGAACAGCATCTGGGAACATGTTAAAGTAAAAATTCTCAGGACTTACCTTAGTTAGACCCTTTGAATTCGAAGTGGAAAAGCAGGGGTTGGGCCCAGCATGAATACACGAGTTCATGTTCATGTACTGGGCTGGCCAAAAAGATCATTTGGATTTTTCTACACCATCTTGTGGAAACCCAGATGAACTTTTTGGCCAACCCAGTGCATTAAAGGGAGGGGTTGTAGAAGTGCAGAGTCTGATTCAGTGGTTCCAGAATGAAGCCAGAGATTACACATTTTTAACAAGCTGCCTGGCGATGCCAGTACTGCTGGTTCACCAACCACATTTTTAAGGAGCAAGGGCTTAACCACAAAAACATTAGTCATTTATCTAACAAGAAGACTAGAAGCAGGCCATGCAGGACTGGGTCAGTGGCTCAGAGACACCACCGTGCCCCCTTCCTCTCAATTCATTCAACTGGTAGGCTGATAAATGTTAGCAACTAGCTGGGCTGGGGGCACCTGCCGATTTGTAGCATTTTGATTGTAGTATTTGCCACTTTCCGTGGTATAAATACTTCCATATTAGTTCATTTCAGTCTACCCAATGTGATGTTAACTAGTTTGTAAAGTTCTTGAAATTTTAACAATCAGATATCATAAGCCAGTGCTCTGAGCATGGCGGGTCCGTGGCTTTTCAGATACATGGAAAGTCAGCAATATTTTATCAAAGGCCTGTGGATGAACAGCAAGCCTTATTACTGGTTTAACTCATCCTAGACAGATGAGGGGGCTTCCCAGTTGTCACTGGTGGTGAACCACCTGCCAGTGCAGGAGATGCGGGTTTGATCCCTAGGTCAGGAAGATCCCTGGAGAAGGGCATGGCAACCCACTCCAGTATTCTTGCCTGGAGAATCCCATGGACAGAGGAGCCTGGCCGGCCACAGTCCATGGTGTCATCAAGAATTAAACATGACTGAAGTGACTGAGCACACACACAGAGACAGATGAGGACTGTGACATAGTACGTCCCCTACATACAAAACTTCAAGTAGCAAACTTTCAGAGACATGAATGAGTGTTTACATGTCAAATCACTATTAGCTCACATGTCTGGCATACACTGTCACAAGGGTGCATCCTATACAAGGGGTTGTCCTTTCATGTACTTTACTATAGAGTACTATAGATAGTACTGTCATGCAGTATCTTTATTTCAAGCTCAGGATGTATCCAGACATCACTGGATCATTTTTTCAAAAGGGTGGATAGAATTGATTCCAGCAAGGAACCAGAACCTGTCTCATCAGCATCAGGCATGAGTGAAATTTCAGCTTGCCCTCCATCTCCTATTGCTGAGGATCCTTTAGCTGTACCATCTCCCACCTCCTCTCTCTCCTCCAGACAGTAACTCTTCTTGCCTGTCCACTCAATGCCAGCCCCTGTATGCCAGCTGTTGTACTCTCCTATTGTACTTTTCAAGGCACTATATTGTAAGATTCAAAATGTTTTCCTTATTGCTTGTGTTTATTTTTTATGTATTATTTGTGTGAAAAGCATTATAAACCTATTACAGTACAGTACTATATAGCCAATTGTGTTGGTTGGGTACCTTAGCCAACTTTGTTTCACTTACGAACAAATTGAACTCATGAACATGCTCTAGGAACAGAACTCGTTTGTATGTAAGGGAGTTTGTATTTAGAAATACTGGATTAATACATGAAGAGTGAGGTATAGAAAACCTATGGAAGGTGAATATTGTTGACGGGGCTTGGGGCCGGCCACCCCTCAAAATGTATACACAGACAGACACACACACATACACACACACACATGTATCTCAATTGCTTCTTAGCNTATGTAAGGGAGTTTGTATTTAGAAATACTGGATTAATACATGAAGAGTGAGGTATAGAAAACCTATGGAAGGTGAATATTGTTGACGGGGCTTGGGGCCGGCCACCCCTCAAAATGTATACACAGACAGACACACACACATACACACACACACATGTATCTCAATTGCTTCTTAGCTGACCTTCATATATCATGGTGAAAGGCTGAACACTTTCCACCTAAGTTCTGGAAAAGACAAAGATGTTCACTCTCTCCATTTAATTCTTCTACTAAACATTTTTACTGAAAGTTCCAGTCAGGGTAATTAGGCAAAAGGGGAAAAAAAGCATCCAGATTGTAAAGGAAGAAGTAAAACTATCTCTATTCACAAATGACATGATCTTACATATAAAAATTTCTAAGGAGTCCGTGAAATGCTATTAGAGCCAATAAACAATTTCAGCAAGGCTGTAGGATACAAAAATCAATTATCTTTTAAACACTGGCAATTAATTATCCAAAAATGAAATTAAGAAAAATATTCTATTCATAATAGCATAAAACAGAATAAAATACTTAGGAATAAATTCAAAAAAAAATGCCAGACTTGCACACTGAAAAATAAAATGGGGGGATGTGGAATGACTGTTAATAGGTAAGGAGTTTCTTTTGGGGCTTATGAAAATGTTCTGCAATTTGATACTCTGATAATTGCACAACTTTGTGAATATACTATAAAAACAGCCAGAGTGAATACTTGAAAGCTGAAATTTATGGGATGTGGACTATATCTCAATAAAATGTTATTTTTTTAATAGGGGCAAAGAAAGCAATAAGACATATACTCATTCTACCTACATTAAGAGCACTTGTTAGATGACAAGGGCCTTCTACATAAGAATGTCCCAAGTGCCTGGTAAGCATGTGAAGTCCAAAGAACACAGATACAAAGAGAGGCCAGAATCTACATTTTTAACAGACATGCAATTTTTACATATACTGCTATTAGAAAATAATTCATATATTAAAAATCTATAAAACATAAAAGACACTGTCCTTACCCTCAGGAAGGTTATCAAATAATATTGGATAATATGTCCCCAGTCCTGAGATTCTCTGTCATTAGTCATGGCCTTTGGAGTCACCAGGGGTAATTTAAGCAAAGATCAAGCTGAGAGTATAGACATTTAATTATACTCAAGATGCTTCACAAGAAAAGAAAGCCTAGCTCATAGAGTACATTACTGACCAAAATATACTTAGGTCATAAGGAACCCTATCCTCCAGCAAAATATTTCACACTTGTCTACCAGTTTCTGGCCCCTACGCATAATTATAATTATTGGAAGAATAGGTTATTATCAGAAGAGCTGGAGGATTCAAAAACTTCACCTCGAGTTCAAAAACGATTATCTTCTGCCATCTTTGACTATCTTCTCTCTATAAGTGTTTGGAATCTCATGACCTTTAGTATAAAACACTGAACATCTCANCTGGCCCCTACGCATAATTATAATTATTGGAAGAATAGGTTATTATCAGAAGAGCTGGAGGATTCAAAAACTTCACCTCGAGTTCAAAAACGATTATCTTCTGCCATCTTTGACTATCTTCTCTCTATAAGTGTTTGGAATCTCATGACCTTTAGTATAAAACACTGAACATCTCAGCTCCAAAGTCATGAACACAAGCTCCTTCTTCAGGTACAGGATCAGTGTGCAAGCAGAAATTTAACTTTTTAGCATCTACATATCTACAAGTGTAAGGAATGTAGGAGTTTCCCTGCTGGCCCACGGGCCCACCTGCAATGCCGGAGATGTGAGTTTGATCTCTGGGTCGGGAAGATCCCCTGAAGAAGGAAATGGCAACCAACTGCAGTATTCTTGCCTGGGAAATCACATGGACAGAGGAGCCTGGTGAGCTAGAGTCCATGTGGTCACAGGAGAGTCAGACATGACTTTGCGACTGAACAACAACAGCAAGGAATGTGGATCTTTTTTCTAAATTGGAGCATAATTGCTTTACAATGTTGTGTCGGTTTCTGTTGTACAACAAAGTGAATCAGCTATATGTATACATATATCCCCTCCCTCTGGAACCTCCCTCCCACCCA
>SJYA01001750.1:539729-618659 GCA_006410615.1 Neotragus moschatus | reverse complement strand
GTATACATATATCCCCTCCCTCTGGAACCTCCCTCCCACCCACCCCCCATCACACCCTCTAGGATACCACAGAGCACCAAGCTGAGCTCCCTGTAGATCTTTATCTCACATAAAACTACGGTAAAGGCACACAGTCTATGAAAATGGCTCCCTCTGAATGACACAATTTAACAGAAACAGAGGATTATAACATTGCTTAATGGAAAATCACAAGAAACTTACTGAATGCCTAATTTTTGAAACTAAAGCAAGGGAACTTTTCCTCCAAATCAATCCGACGTCTCTTTAAGTGGAAAGTCTGTTACATTTCCCCATTTCAAGAAGATATTTCCTCTGTTCCCTTCTCCCCGACAGACATAGCTTAAGCATAAATATAACAAACAAATAACAGGGCCACCAGCACGCAGAAGTAAAAGTGAAAGTCACTCAGTTGAGTCCAACTCTTTGCAACTTCTTGGACAATACAGTCTATGGAATTCTCCAGCCAGAATACTGGAGTGGGCAGCCATTCCCTTCTCCAGGGGTTCTTCCCCACCCAGGGATCAAACCCAGGTCTCCCGCATTGCAGGCAAATTCTTTACCAGCTGAGCCACCAGGGAAGCCCCAGAATACAAAGTCCCTGTCTATGTGCAGGACTGTCTGTGAGGGAGAGTTTGGCCTTGTGGTTACAGGAAAAATGGGCCAAGCCATGCACCAGGGTACCGAGCACTGGATGCAGATTCTGAAGTCCTGAACTGAAATTCTAAGTATTATGATTTGCTGGGTATTTAATGATTATGTAAAACTGCAAAATTCCCCTACAGGCCCTGAGCTCCATTTCCTTATCTGTGAAATGGAGCTCCTCTGTGGGTTCTTCTGAGGATCAGAGGACTGAGTGGATGCTGTGGTGCATGGCCCCCTATCTGCCCCCTTTCCCTCAAGATGAAAGCATTTATTAGTTTCCTCAGGTGCTAAGAGTGTAGGACTGACTTCTCACCCAGAGACAGTCCTGGGATGAAGACAGCTGCTCTGGGACACACCTGGGGTGGTGGGCAGCGGGACTGAGGACAGAGGGACTAAGCAACGTGCATCCATTAAGAAGAGACTGTGTGTATGTATGTGTGTGTGTGCACCCTGGATGCGTGCTGAGTGCTAAGGCGCTTCAGTCATGTCCGGCTCTTTGCAACCCTATGGCCTGTAGCCAACCAGGCTCCACTGTCCATAGCATTCTCCAGGCAAGAATACTGGAGTGGGTGTCCACACCCTCCTCCAAGGGGTCTTCCCCACCTAGGGATCGAACCCACATCTCTTACATCTCTTGCATTGGCAGTGGCGTTATTTACCACTGAGCCACCTGGGAAATATTCAACTCCAAATTCCTGCCCCAACTTCCTGCAGCTCTGCAGAACCATCCCAGCACCACAACTGGGTGGAGAGCGAGGTATCGGGTCCTAACTGCACTGCTACCAGGCTCCTCTTGGCTCCAGCTTCCTTCCTCACTCTCTGAATGCCCTGCCTGCCTGCCAACCTCAGAGTCTACTTCCAGAAATGCTGCAAAAAAGGAGAAGTAGTAGGTCCCCTACGAACAACTCACATTGTGAGATCACATTTGTTAGGCCAATTTGTTCATAAGTCCAACAAAGCTAGCCTAGCTACCCAACCAACACAATCTGCCTATGCAGTACTGTACTGTAATAGGTTTGTAATACTTTTCATGCAAAAAAATCAAACACAAAAGAGGGGCCGGGGGTGTGGGAGGGAGGTTCAACAGGGAGAGGACATATATATACGTATGGCTGATTCATTTTGATGTATGGCAGAAACCAACACAATATTGTAAAGCAATTAACTTCCAAATAAAAATAAATTTAAAAGATAAAGACAACATTTTTAATCTTACAGTAGAGTAACTTGAAGGGTACATTAGTAAATTACTCCAGCTGGAATACTGGGGCTGGCATCGAGTGAACAGGCAAGAAGCAGTACTGATTGGAGGAAAGAGTAGAGCTGAAAGATTGTCAGCAATAGGAGACAGAGGGCAAGATGCAATTTCACCCATGCATGACACTAATGAAATGCACATTCGCATCTTTGAAAGTTTGTGACTTGAAGCAGATTTACTATAAAGTAAACGAGTTATATTTTGCGAACCAGAGGTCACTACTTGAATGTTTGACATGGTAACCCCACCCTCTGGGTGCACTGCAGTAAATCAATCACAAAATGGCTGCCTTGTACCCTCAAGAGCTAAGAGGATCCAACGCCCACTCTTCACCATCCCGGGCTGCTGCTGTGACTGCTGCCCTTTTATTTACCAACACTTGGAAAACCGGCGCCTGGCTTTGCAATCTGGTCCCACCATTTCTGCAGGAAAAGACTTGAGATGTGCCTATAGACCAATAGCTAGGGCTTCCCTGGTGGCTCAGTGGTAAAAAAATCTGCCTGCAATGCAGGAGGCTTTAGACTCGATCCCTGGATTGGGAAGATCCCCTGGAGGAGGAAATGGCAACCGACTCCAGTACTCCTGCCTGGAGAATCCCACGAACAGAGGAACTTGGCACGCTATAGTCCATGAGGTTGCAAAAGAGTCGGACATGACTGGGTGACTAAACAACAGCAACAGAGTAGCTAGCCTGCTCTCCTCCCACAACTGTGAAGTTGATTTTCAGCTCCTTCGTTCTCCTGGGTCCTTGGCAATGGACTCTCCCAGAAAGCCAAGGTGCCTGGGTCTTGGGTATGAACCTGGGCATTGCATGCACAGGGCTTTTTTTCTGTTCTCCATTCCCAGGCTCAACAGTAACCTTTGTTCTCCTCTCCCTCATCTTGGACAAGGACAGGGGCTTCCAAGTAATTCATGATACTAGCCTCTGTGCATTCCACAAAGCTGCTTTCCCATTCCTCTCTTAGTCAGCCATATCCCTGTAGAATTGCAAGGACAAGATCAACTCTTCCTTTTCTTTCCTTTTGGGTTTGTATAGTTCCCTTTAATGATGAGCAGACTCAAGAAGGTGAAGCAGAATGGGTGCTCTGGGAAAAAGAAATCCTGAAAAGATATGGAGAAAGAAAGTGCATAATTTTTTTGTTTACAGGAATGTAGTCTAGTGCAGAGGAGGCTTTCCAGGTGGCACTAGTGGTAAGAACCCGCCTGTCAATGTAGGAGACATAAGAGACATGGGTTCAATCCCGGAGCCAAGAAGATCCCTGGAGGAGGGCATGGCCACCCACTCGAGTATTCCTGCCTGAAGAATCCCATGGACAGAAGAGCCTGGTTGGGCTACAGTCCATGGGGTTGCAAAGAGTCAGATACAACTGAAGCAACTTAGTATGCACACACTCACAATCTAGTACACAGGATATACTCTAATGGGCTGGGTTGTTCTCTGATGGGCAGACCCTAATCTAGCAGGTCAGATGTAGTCTAGAGTACAAATCTGGTTGCTTGGGAGACAGGCAACGTATCCCACAGACCGGAGGACACTCATGAGGGACTGTAGAGAGGAAAGGCTGGAAAAGGACATGGTGGTTGGCTTGTTGAGGGACTTAAAGGCCAGTCCAAGGGGTTAGATTTACACCACAGGCCAGTTGCTTTCAAACTGATACCCCATGGAACTTATCCCATGAGACCACTGGGGAGAGAAACCTCTAGAGATGCAGACAGGAGTGTTCTGTGGCCAAATAAAGTATGGGAAACAGAACCAGCAAAACCAATATCTCCTTGAGCATGATTGAAGCTCACAGAAACTACCAACCCCCTAACCAACCTGTTTGACTTGTTTTCCCCACTGCTTTCACATCTGAAAACTGTGTTAGTCGAAGGCAATTACCACAATCTGTGGGAGCATGCTTTGGGAAATGTTGGCCTACGTTAGGTATTAGTACCAGAAGATGACTGAAAGAGGAAACTGACATTAATTATTATTATTAATAATTAATAAAAAAATTATGCACTTTTTATTAATTTCCCTAATCCAACTGGGAAATTAATTTGAAGTTCAAGACATACTAGAGAAGAGAAGAGAGAGAGATCCTTAAAGAGTCTTAGGCAAAAATCGAGATCAAGGGGTACATATCCAGGCCAAGGGGGCTCTAGTAAGAATGGAAAAGAGTAAAAACTAGCAGAAACTATTGGCTGGAGTTAGCAGAAATTTTTTACTGATTGAATTTATGAAGATGCCAAGGGAAAAGGTAGGAGATATGGGTTAGTGCCTGGTTTCTGGAGAAAAGTTTCTTGGCTGAGAGAAACAGGCAGAGCAGAGGGAGAGAGGTGACGGATTGGATATCAGATATGGAAATTTGCTATTTCCATGTTCACTGGAAACTTGTTTCTCTTCTTTTACTCTGTATTCCCCAAGCCTGAGCCATGATAAGCTCTCAATTAATATGACTGAGTGAGAAGGACTCCAACAGGGAATATTAGTAAAATATGTAAGGGAAAAAAAAAAAATGGGACTTCTGTGCCCAAGAATAGTACTGAGTCAGTGAAAAACGCCGCAGATAAAACAAAACTGAATCATCTTAGTCATGCACATCATTTAACTCTAAATCCACATGTAAAATAGGAAACGAGGGATCCTGAGAGCCATAAAAAGCAATGATGGAGAATGGAGTGTCTCTCTTCAAACACTAAATGAGTTATATTTTAAAGAAGACAAATGGGAAAATAGACACATCAGAGAGGATGAAAACAGTCATCAGTACGGTGTAGGAAGGAATAGAAAAAGCTAAGATAGTGGCTGAAATTATGTCCAAGAAAAAAGAAAAGAAGTGACTACAGCAAAACCCCTAAATGTAGATTGGATTTTAAAATATATTTGATATGTTTATATGCTTAAAGCTTATTATTTTGTGTGTGAAAAATACTCTCAACCTCAAGAAAGAGGAGGAGAAAAGGGGAGCTTTAAAAATTGCATGCTTCAGGCTCGTGGCAATCTATTGTCTGCCAGCATCAGACATGGTATTTACTTCAAGCCATATTCAGCTATGTACAGTATTTCAAAAGTGCCACCTAGTAATTTAAAATGACAAGAAAAATAATATAATGGATGCATGCCTGATTTCTCCTTCCCCCGTCCCACAATAAGGGTGAGGGGGTCTGAAGGCTCTTGATTATTCTCTCAACAGAAGCAGCAAAGACTCTGAAAAGAGCAAAGTTGGACTGGATTTCTACTTGGATATTTCCTTTGATGACCTGGAACTCACTGATTCATTCCTCGAGAAGGGAAGGAGCAGGTTCTGAGGGCATGAATATGGGGCAAGCCAATGGCCTGGTGGGGCTTCTGTTTTACCCTCTGTGTGGAGTCCTTTCGTTTTCAGGAATGTGTGCATAGGAACTTGTAGAATACTATAACCAAATCCAATCTAGTCACTTATTGAAAGAGGAAGCCTAGGAGAAAGTGAAGCCAAGAATATCTTTTTAAAACTCAGGGCTCATCCTTTATTAAAAAAAAAAAAATCAATCTAGGTAATGATATGTATCTGTGCTCAGTTGTATCTTACTCTTTGTGACCCCATGGACTATATAGCCCACTGGGTTCCTTTGACCGTGGAATTTTTCCAGGTAAGAATACTGGAGTGGGTTGCTCTGCCCACAGAATTTTTCCAGGCAAGAGCACTGGAACGGGTTGCCATTTCCTCCTTCAGGGTATCCTCCCAACCAAGGGATTGAAGCCACATCTCCCTCATTGGCAGGCAGATTCTTTATCACTAACACTCCATGGGAAGCCCCTAGGAAGTGATAACCAATGACTAAAAGTATCACAAAAACTGAGTCAACCAGATTTGATAGAAGTACACAGCACCACCTTCATAACGATTCTTGCCAAAAAAATTCAACCCTTGTCTGATAAATCCCTTAGATCGAAAGCCTATGCTACAGGAAACACAGCCAATGACAGCAAGAGGATATAGTCAACAAAAGTCAAGTTATGGGAAAGTCTACAAAATGAAGGATCACATTTTGTCAACAATGTAATAATGAAGAAATTAAGAGACATGGCAGGAATGTTTTAAATTAAAAGAGACCTAAAAGACATCTAAACCAATTGCAATGTATGGACTTTATTTGGAAATTCAAACAAACTGTTTAAAGATATGTAAAACATCAGGAATCTATGAATATTGGATATTTGTTGATATTAAGCAATTGTTATTCATTTTTAAGGGGTGAGTATTGGCGTTATGGGCTTCCTTGTTGGTTCAGCAGTAAAGAATCTACTTGCCCAGGCAGCAGCCTGGAGTCTGATCCCTGGGTACAGAAGATCCCCTGGAGAAGAAAATGGCAACCTACTTCAATATTCTTGCCTGGAAAATCCCATGGACGGAGGAGACTGGAACACTATTGGCCATCAGGTTACAAACAGTTGGACGACTTAGCAACTAAACAACAACACATGTTGTTATGGCTGTGCTTAAAAAAAAGGACTCTTAGAGTCT
Source organism: Neotragus moschatus (assembly GCA_006410615.1). Lineage (NCBI taxonomy): Eukaryota > Metazoa > Chordata > Mammalia > Artiodactyla > Bovidae > Neotragus > Neotragus moschatus. The sequence goes on along the minus strand of SJYA01001750.1, from coordinate 612,248 downwards.
CATTTGACTCCTCACTCCACTAAACTCATGCCACCCCCACAGTGAGACCTCACAGCTTATGGCTATCAACGGAGAACCCAAGAGAAAAGCAATAAATTCTTGACTTCTAAAATCAAAAGGCACAATCCTAGTGTAAGATAGCAAATATTTGAAAGTGGATACAAAAATGTTGTTAAAGGATAGTTCTCAGATTATTTAAAGCATGACACAAATCAACGTGTGTCAAATATTTTATTCGACTAATTCATTAATGAGGGAACCATTTAAGATGTTAACCAGTTAAGATGTTAAAACCAGTTCTAAGCAGAATCTGAAGAACAAATATTTGTATATTTATACATATATGTGGGCTTCCCCAATGGCTCAGTGCTAAAGAATCCGCCTGATAGGCAGGAGACACGGAAAATGATGGTTTGATCCCTGGGTTGTGAAGATCCCCTGGAGAAGAAAATGGCAACCCACTCCAGTATTCTTGCCTGGGAAATCCATGGACAGAGGAGTCTGGCAGGCTGCAGTTGGTGGGGTCGCAAAAGACTTGAACATGACTGAGCAACTAAACAACAACAGTATGTATATGTATACAAACACAATCAGGAAGGCTGAAATAAATTTGCTCACAGATACAAAACTATTATCTTATAGAGCAATAAAANGGGAAATCCATGGACAGAGGAGTCTGGCAGGCTGCAGTTGGTGGGGTCGCAAAAGACTTGAACATGACTGAGCAACTAAACAACAACAGTATGTATATGTATACAAACACAATCAGGAAGGCTGAAATAAATTTGCTCACAGATACAAAACTATTATCTTATAGAGCAATAAAATATAATATTTGGGGTCATGTTTCCATAAGTGAAGACTAGCAGTTGCTCTACATTTGTCTAGTGATAAAAATTCATTTGTATTGCCTTGGACAAGAATAATTTGCATTACTAATAGCTTTCTAACAAGTTAACTTCTTCCCTACAGTGACATAAAAGAGATAAATCAATAGAAAAGCAATCAAGAATCACACCCTTATGCGTCATGCAGTCCCCATAGGGTCCACCAGACCACAATTTCTCAAATGTGGCCCCATTAATACTGTGGCCCAGGCAACTCTTTGTCATGAGAATCTGTCCTATGCCTTGTATGATGTTTGGCAGGCTGCCTGGCATCTACCACTGGATGCTATGCCCAGCTGTGACAATCAAAAATGTCTCCAGGAACAGTATGCACANTACACATTGAACTTAATGCTGTATGTCAATTATATCTCAGTAAAACTGAGGGGGAAAATGTCTCCAGATGAGAACCCCTCTTTTAGACAATGCTCCATACTCCATTTAAAATACATGTAGTAGTCTCTTTTGCCAATTCCAAGTCCTAGACAATGTTTCCTGACAAGTCAAAACCAAATTTTCCCCTGTGTTTTGTACTCACTATCTACACTAGAAGCTACTTTCTAAAGTAGAGAGAGTCCTCAAAGAAAGCCAGAAATATTCTGAATTCCCACTCTCTTGTGTTAAGAACAAGGACTGGAACAAGGGAAAGTCCAATGACCTTTAAGTAAAAGGATTCAGTGCTACATTTAAGTTTTTAATCCATTTTGAGTTTATTTTTGTATATGATATTAAAGAACATTCTAGTTTCAACAGTTTCAAAATTATTTCCAGTTTTCCCACAGCACCATTTATTGAATACTGTCTTTTCTCCATTGCATATTCTTGCCTCCTTTGCTGTAGATTAATCGACCATAGATGCAAGGGTTCACTTCTGGGCTTCCTACCCTATGCCATTGACCTATATGTCCATTTTTGTGGCAGTACCATATTGTTTTGATGACAGTAACTTTATAGTATAGTCAGGGACTCTATTTGCTCCAGCTCCACTTTTCTTTCTCAAGACTGGTTTGGCTATTCAGGGTATTTTGTGTCTCCATACAAATTTTAAGATTTCTTGTTCTAATTCTGTGAAAAAATGCCATAAAGACCTAAATGTAAGACCGGATACTATAAAACTCTAAGAAGAAAACACAAGTAGAACACCCTTTGGCATAAATAGCAGCAATATCTTTCTCTATCCTTCTCCCAGAATAATAGAAATAAAAACAAAAATAAACAAATGGACCTAATTAAACACAAAAGCCTTTGCGTGGCAAAGGAAACAGTTTTAAAAAATGAAAAGACAACCCACAGAGTGGGAGAAAAATATTTGTAAATAATGTGACCAACAAGGGAATTATCTCCAAAACTTACAAGCAGTTCATGCAGCTCAATATCAAAAAAAAAATAGTAAAACACAATCAAAAAATGTGCAGAAGACCTAAACAGACATCTCTCCAAAGATGACATGCAGATGGGCGTGAAAAGATGTTCAGCATCACTAATTATTAGAGAAATGCAAATCAAAACTATGAGATACCACCTCACACCAGTCAGAACAGTCATCAAAAATTTTACAAACAATTAAAGCTAGAGAGGGTGCAGAAAAAAGGGAACCCCCCTACACTGTTGGTGGGAATGGAAATCAGCTACTATGAAGAACAGTATTGAGGGTCCTGAAAAAACTAAAAGTAGAGCTACCATATGGTCCAGCAATCCCTCTCTGGGGCATATGGAGAAAAACATGGCTTGAAAGAATACATGCCCCCCATGTTCACTGCAGCACTGCCCACAGTAGTCAAGGCATGAAAGCAATTTAAATGTTCATTGACAGATGAATGGATAAGGAAGATGTGGAACATAGATACAATGGGATATTACTCAGCCATTAAAAAGAATGAAATGTCACAGCAACATGGATGGACCTGGAGATTATCATACTAAGTAAAGTAAGTCAGACAGAGAAAGACAAATATCATATGATATGACTTATATGTGAAATCTAAAAAATGATGCAAATGAACGTATTTATAAAACAGAAACAGACTCACAGATTTAGAGAATGAACTTACAGTTACCAGTGGGGGAAGGGTATTTGGGGTTGCCATGCACACACTTCTACACTTAAAACAGGTAACCAATAGGACCTACTGTATAGCACAGGGAACTCTGCTCAATACTCTGTAATAATCTAAATGGGAAAAGATTTTGAAAAAAATAGATGTGTGTCTATGTATAACTGAATCATTTTGCTGTACACTTGAAATGAACACAGCATTGTTAATTAGTTATACTCCAAAATAAAATTTTAGAAAATTTTAAAGGATTTTGGAGGAGAGAGAACCTGAAGGTTTTCTCACAGGTATAGTTCAGAGAATGAGCCCACCTCTGAGAAAATTTCCCACCTATGCCATGAAGAGTAGAAATACCAGAGGATTCACCCAGGCAAAGGAGAACTGGAGACAGCCCCTTGAGTCTGATAAGACCTAAGAGTTCAAACACAATTTGGGACCTAGCTTTGGTCAAGAGAGATTGAGTCAGAAAGCATAAGTTGAAGTGTTTACCATAGAGTGTAGCCTGAAGTTCATGGGGAANAAATTTTAGAAAATTTTAAAGGATTTTGGAGGAGAGAGAACCTGAAGGTTTTCTCACAGGTATAGTTCAGGGAAAGAGCCCACCTCTGAGAAAATTTCCCACCTATGCCATGAAGAGTAGAAATACCAGAGGATTCACCAGGCAAGGGAGAACTGGAGACAGCACCTTGAGTCTGATAAGACCTAAGAGTTCAAACACAATTTGGGACCTAGCTTTGGTCGAGAGAGATTGAGTCAGAAAGCATAAGTTGAAGTGTTTACCATAGAGTGTAGCCTGAAGTTCATGGGGAAAGATGCCCTGTGATTGGGTCAAGTCTGAACAGACTGAAAAATCACTAAATGTGACTGAAATTCCCAGGAGAATCTGGATTGAGTGCCACTCCACATTCAGACTGGGAGTTCAGGGCACCAAAATAAAATTTTATAGACAATAACATTTTATTTTTGCACACTCAGGTCGGTGACTATAAAATCTGTACCAGTACAGGCATAGGAAAGCTAGTCCCTGGGCTGATGAGAAACCTAAGGTTTTTCCTCAGATAGACATGAAACTTGCTGAGTTAAGACAACAATAACCAGCAGAAAAATCTGGCCCCTCTTGGAATTGAACCATCCCCTGAAATTGTAGAAGCCATTGGCTAATGCTCATTGCACGGTTATGAACTCTCACAAAATGCCGGCAGCATAGAATGTAAATAACAGCTGGTTATTTTTCTAGATTATTTCTTTCCCATCCTTCTTGGCCACCATATCCCAAACAAATGAGTTATTTTCAGAAAATAGGAACATCCAGAAAACAGAAATTCCAAGAGTCCAATCTGCTGATGGAATTCCAATTAGAACTGTAAATCATACATAGAGAGAGAAGTACTAACATATACGTACTTTCTGTTTGCTATCTGTTTTAAAACAGATAGCAAACAGGAAGCTGCTGACTAGCCCACGAAGCTCAGTTCTGTGCCATGTGATGACCTAGAGGGGTGGGATGGGGGCAGGGCAGGATAGGAAGTGGGGTGGGAGGGAGACTCAAGAGGGAGGGGATTTATGTATACTTATAACTGATTCCCACTGTTGTATAGCAGAGCCTAACCCAATACTGTGAAGCAATTATACTCCAAACAATAAATAAATAAATCATACACAAACTTAGCAACTGTTCACTGATCATTTCATGTGCTAGATGCTGATCTAGGCACCAGAGACAGGAAAGTGACAAGTGGGTTAATATCTTGCTTTCCTGGTGTTTATGGTCTAGAAAGAGAGACAGACATAACTTCCCCCCAAATAAATGGATATATAATATGATAGGTACTAAGAAAAAACAGAGCAAGGTAAAGGGACATAGAGTAACATATGTTAGGTGAGAATTCTGGGAAAAATTTGAACAGAGTCATGAAGAAAACAGAGGAACAATTTACCGGCTATTGGGGAAAGAGCGTGCTAGACGGAGGGAAGAATGAGTTGGAAAACCCAGAAGTATGAATGTTCTTGGTCTATTTGAAGAGCAGAAAGGAAGCCGCTGGGAGAGGAACAAATGAGCAAGAGCAGAGTGTGAGAGGAGCTGAGGACAGAGAGGCAGACGGCAGGCACGCAGCAGCAGTTAGGAGGGTCATGGTGAAGACTTCGGACTTTATTCTGTGTGTTTTAGTCGCTCAGTCCTGTCCGACTCTTTGCGGTCCCATAGATTGTAGCCCTCCAGGCTCCTCTTTCCATGGAACTCTCCAGGCAAGAATACTGGAGTGGGTTGCCATGTCCTTCTCCAGGGTAACTTCCTGAACAAGGGATCAAACCTGGGCCTCCTGCACTCCAGTTCTAATGAGATGGAATCTTGCTGGAGAGAAGCACAGAATGGTACAACTTATGGCTGATTGAAAACGAACCACAAAAGTCACAAATGGAAGCAAGGACACTGCCAAGGAGTTTTTGCAGGTGATCATCTGGAATTACTGTGATAATAAGTGGAGTTGGAGAGAAATGGTCATATTTAGGATACATTCAAAAGGTAGAGCTGGCAGAATTTGCTGATGGATTGAACATAGGGTGTGATGAAAACAGAGAAGTCAAAATAATTCCCAGGTTTTTGGCCTGGAGTTGTCATTTATTAAAGATTAAGAAAAAAATAGTTTGGCAGGAGAGTCAAGAATTTGGAAATGTTAGGTAGACATTGGATATTTGAGTCTAGAATTTAGGAAAGAGGTTAGAGCTGAACATATTATATTTGTGAAAGTCATCACCATATGGATGGTATTTAAAAGCATATTCTTTGATGAGTTCCCCAAGAATGCTTTTGTCTTGAAGGATTTCCAAATGTACAAGGAAAACATCATCAATTTGTAGACTAAAATTCAAATTCATAGAATATTTTTTAATCTTTAACATCTGCTAAAGAAGAATCTCAACTAGGTATGAAAAAAAAAGTGTTTTTATCATGACAGATGGTGCTCCAGTTAGGTTAGGTCAAAAATCTGTATTTATTAAAATTTTAAAAGAATAGGCTAACATTTCTCATTTTATTACTTTGTTCCATTGTGTGATAAATATTGAAAATAATTGTGCTGGGTTTTCTGAAGCAGACTATACAAAGTAATACATGCAGATTATTAATCATTGTTAGTTAATAGAATTGTTAAAATAAACAGCAGGCAAAAGAGTAAACGACCTTGTGTTCTTGGCCAACACTTTTTGAATCATGAAAGCACTTCACAAAAATTACTGTATTCTTAACTCCTATTCAAGATTTTCCTGTTCAAGGCAACACTTGTCAAATATTCAATAATCAAAAACAGAGATAATGTGATTTATGGCTACTCATAGATATCACACTGCATATGAATGAGCTAAATTTGAAGCACCAAGAAAAGGTGCTTATTTGTAACCTAACCTAGCTATACAAGTGCCAAATTTTATGGTAAAGTTAAAATGTTTCATACTACATATAAGTAATAATTCTACACATTTCTAACATGAATCAATATGCAGAAGGTTTTCATTGTGATTAGCAGTGTTATGTAAATTTGCTGTGAAAAATACAAGGAAAATTTAAAGACCACTTTGTTGATATTGATAAATTTAGAGTTGCTTATCAATTTCTATAATTTCCTCTTTGAAGTCAATGTTGATAATATTGCACTGACACAAGAATTAATGAATTTATGTAACCGGCACAGATGTCACTTCAAAACTCCTATTTGACTTCAAAGTTAAATTGATGCTTCTCTGAACTAGGAACCACATGAATGACGTAGGCTCGAGTGAACAGTGGTTGCTGAGGCCATCTGCATGGTGATGTGCTGGAGACAACCCCATTAAGGCCCCAAATGAAACTCTGAAAATACTGTGAATGCTAGTAGAGATCTTTGCCTTGTGGCTGCCTGGGACAAGCCTGACATGTATGTTCTCTTGCTTATTAAACAAGCCACCTACTAACCAGAAGTGGTTTTTCTGCCTCTGTTTCCATCTCTCCTTGCCCTCTGTACAGAAAACAGTTTCAAATTTCACCCAAAACTCCTGAGGTGGTTGTTACTGTTCACTCACTCACGGTGTCTGACTCTTTGCAACCCCATGGACTGCAGAACGCCAGGCTTCCCTGTCCTTCACTATCTCCTGGAGCTTGCTCAAACTCATGTCCATTGAGTCAGTGATGCCATCTCATCTTCTGTCATCCTCTTCTCCTCCTGCCTTCAGTCTTTCCCATCATCAGGTTCATTTCCAACGAGCTGGTTCTTCACATCAGGTTGCCAAAGTATTTAGAGCTTTAGATTCAGCATCAGTCCTTCCAATGAATATTCAGGGCTGATTTCCTTTAGGATGGACTGGTTGGATCTCCTTGCAGTCCAAAAGATTCTCAAGAGTCTTCACCACCACAGTTCAAAAGCATCAATTCTTCAGTGCTCAGCTTTCTTTATGGTCCAATTCTCACATCCATACATGACTGCTGGAAAAGCATAGCTTTTATATGGACTATCCTCAATAGATTTTAAAGGAAAAAGGGCCCGAGAATAAGGTACGAGCCATCTGTGGATGGATGTTATTTGACCTCTATTTCCTTCCTTTTCTCATATTATGAAATCAGTGGTTCTCAGCCTGAGGATCCTGTCAGAATCCCCTAAGAAATTCTGCTAAATGCACATTCCCATATTTGGGGGATTCTTGCCCTTCACGGCTGGGGAGAGACTGAGGGTGATGAGGAAGAAGAACTGTGTGGTTCACAATTGTCACAAAAAATGATTTTGAGAAGAATTTCCTGGCTGACTCCTATAGGCTCCACCACTTAAGCGTCCCACCCCTCACCATACTCCCCAGCCAACTAAAACAATTCCTGATTCTATGGCTTATTGAATCGTAGAAGAATCTAACAGATATGGCATAATACAAAGCACCTCTTGCCCACTGAACTCAGTGACATATGACTGCAGGTAGCCTGTGGAAGTCAGTGAAGTCCCTGTGACTGCACACTCCCACTGCCCCCCTCCCTTAAAATATCCTTAACACCCTCCCTTTAACTTATTCAAATCAGTTTCACATGCAAACCAGAGCCAAATTAGAAAATTAAACCTAGCAGACAGAACTGTGCTAAACATTTGCAGAATAAGCACATAGGAAAGTACAAAAATCAGTTTTTATTATGAAATTTGTAAAAGCAGCTCGCTTCCAATTTGGACTCTTCTTGCTAATGAAATCATTTTTCTCATCCTCCCAGCTGTGCGGGAGAGTGAGTTGTCACAGTCCCCGCTGTCAAGCTCCAGTCCCACTGAACCCATAGCAGTCACTGAGGCCTCTCCCCCGCCATACTGAATTTAGGGGGTCTGAAATTTTCATCAGCCAGAGCACATTCTGCGTGTGTTGTCTGTCTCAAATGTTTGGACACCAGTCAGCACGTATGACAGGGTGACTGACGAATGGCAGTTCAACCAATAAAGGGTTTAAAGTGTTCCTCTCTTCCCCTTAGCATTTATAGAGTCAAGTGTTGCTCCAGGATTATTTTGTTTTGAGGATACATTCTGAGATTACATCTCCAGCTAAAAATTGCATTTCTAAATAATAATGTGTGAAAGAGATTGCCTGGAAGATTTTGCCAGCCTTTCTGAAAAGATGCCAGTGGATGAGCCATCTATCTCAGAAAATTTTAGATTGACAGTAAAATGATATGTAAACACAAATGGAGACAACACTTTTGTTCACTTTCTGCAATAGAAGTTTTGAAATCGCTTTTTCATGTATATGCTTTATAAAACAAATTCCAAAATGGAGGACAAAATATAATTAAAATTTATATTCAGAGGACCATAACAAAAACAATATATAATCCAGTGTCACTAAATTGAATGTATGGCTTGTCACCAGCACCTGCATTTCAGAAAGTAGACAAGTACTGCAGGTGACTAGAGCACACACACTCGGTCGTGTCTGCTCGTTGCGACCCCACGGACTGTTGCCCTCCATGCTCCTCTGTACACAGAATTTTTGCAGGCAAGAATACTGGAGTGGGTTGCCATTTCCTTCTCTAGGGGATCTTCCCAACCCAGGAATCAAAACTGCATCTCTGGTGTCTCCTGCAATGGCAGGTGGATTCTTTAGCACTGAACTACCTGAATAGATCTTTCTGTAAAGTTACCTGTAATTGAGTTTGAAGTGAAACAGAGGATAAAACATATAGACACGTCACACTGTCTTTTCAAGGATATTCTAGTTCTGGCATACTTGGTTTATATTTTTATTCTACAGTTATGGATTTATCTTCTTTATATATTTTTATTTTTCTAGTTTAATATTATATTGGGTTTCCTTGATGGCTCAGTGGTAAAGAATCCGCCTGCAATGCAGGGGGCATGGGTCCAATCCCTGGTCTGGGAACTAAGATCCTATTGGGGAGTGGGGTGCTGGGGCTCAGGGCGGGAGGTAGGGGTGTAGGCTTCCCTGGCGGCTGAACTGTAACTAATTCACCTGCCAATGCAAGAGATGTGGGTTCAGTCCAGATGCGGCTTCAATCTCCAGATCCCCTGGAAAAGGAAATGCCAACCCACTCCAGTATTCTTGCCTGGGAAATCCCATGGACAGAGGAGTCTGGCGGGCCACAGTCCATGGGGTCGCAAAGAGTTGGGCACGACTTAGCAACTAAACAACAACAATGAATTACTTGTCATTCTTGAGGAAAATAAGAAAAAATAAAGTCATACTTTGAAATCTTATTATCTAGAGATAGTTCATGGTAACACTCCCTAAAGTAGACTTTAAGAGTATGGACATGTGCACACACATGTATGTGTGTTGAGAAGAAATTTTAAAACAGTGTTTATTCCAAAATTTCTTGCATCTATAGATGACCATAACAAAGTATCTTGGAGTAAATTTTCCTTTTTCAGGAAAGAGTCACTAGACTGACTTCTCATAGCTACTCAAAAGTAAAGGGTAGCAATCACCTACTGCCTGATGCAGAGATACAGCAGAACCTTCTGGAATCTGACAGTCTTGTCCTCCCCATATTCTTTGATGTGCAGAGTCATCATCTATGGAGAAGGTAGACAAATCTGTGTACAAGTCTAGGAGCCTCCTGGGAGGGAAAGAATGTGAGCATGGTATTTTCCTGTTTGAAGTTCAAATGTTAGAATATTTGGGATGATCCTGACAATGGCCTGGTGATAGGAAAAGACCACAAGATTCCAAATGGAGTTCTCNCAACAACAATGAATTACTTGTCATTCTTGAGGAAAATAAGAAAAAATAAAGTCATGCTTTGAAATCTTATTATCTAGAGATAGTTCATGGTAACACCCCCTAAAGTAGACTTTAAGAGTATGATCATGTGCACACACATGTATGTGTGTTGAGAAGAAATTTTAAAACAGTATTTATTCCAAAATTTCTTGCATCTATAGATGACCATAACAAAGTATCTTGGAGTAAATTTTTCTTTTTCAGGAAAGAGTCACTAGACTGACTTCTCATAGCTACTCAAAAGTAAAGGGTAGCAATCACCTACTGCCTGATGCAGAGATACAGCAGAACCTTCTGGAATCTGACAGTCTTGTCCTCCCCATATTCTTTGATGTGCAGAGTCATCATCTATGGAGAAGGTAGACAAATCTGTGTACAAGTCTAGGAGCCTCCTGGGAGGGAAAGAATGTGAGCATGGTATTTTCCTGTTTGAAGTTCAAATGTTAGAATATTTGGGATAATCCTGACAATGGCCTGGTGATAGGAAAAGATCACAGGATTCCAAATGGAGTTCTCCAGGCTGGTAGGAAAATTGTGGGTAACCCAGTCTCTCAAAATGAGAGCCTGAGGTCCAGGGGAAAAGCTTGTCCTCGGCATGGCATATGGTTGAACTTAGAAGAGCCAGGAGATGCAGCAAGTAATCTAATTAGATGCAAAAGAGGCCACCTTAGGCTTCTGAGCTTAGAACCCCATGTGACCTATGGAGATATCTGAAGCTACAAACACACGCTGCCTCCCAGGGGACAGAGGCATACAGGAGGGTACAGAGATGTGTGACCTAGAGATGGAACTCATTAAAGGATCAGGGAGGAAGGCAGGCACATGGACACAGTCAACCAAACCAATGACTGCTAAGACGAAACCCAACACGGAACCAATCAGACTGTGCACAGACTGTTTTAGACCAAATAAGCCACTGAGGTTCTTGAACAATTTCAGGTGAAATAATCCTCAAGAAACTATGAAACTTCTATCGTACCTCTGGAGTCCCAAACTGTCTTAGAAATTAGAAGGATGTGACTCAGTCTGTAACCCAAGCTGACAAAGTGACCATACCAGTAACATGAATGAATTTGTGTGTATGTGTGTGTGTGTGTTTTGAAACAGAGCATCACATGAAACATAAATCCTATAAATTACTGATTTTCTGTGAGGCTTATTATATATTGACTCAAATATTCATTCAAAAAGCATTTATAAAACATTTATGATATACCAGGCACTGTGTATATTGTGTTGAATAAGGCACTATCTAGTGAGAGTTTCATAGGCAAGAATAATAAATTATGGCGCAATTTGATAAGTGTGCTTTCATTGAGAAATAAACAAAGTATATCGTGGAAGGCCAGATTAATAGTATATACAAGTGATTTATATTCCTTTTTCTCTGACTACTGCCCAATCTCCCTTCTTTTCTGATTTGCCCATAAGGAGGGAAGCCAAAGAAGGAGTGAAAGCCCAGTAGGATAATTTGCATGTCAAACGGTCAAGTCAGATGAAGACTGATGACTTGATGACATCAATGGATTTGGTACTTAGAAGGTCACTGGCAAATCATTCAAAAAATCTTGTTTTTGAATACTGCAATCTTTGCATCTCAGTGAGTTAGGACCTAAAATAAAGGTGTCTTTTTGTAGAATTTAATAAAGAAATGTTGCTAATTCTAGAGATTTACACAAATAGTAGTTTTTATTAGTCTACTTCTATATCTCTTCCACCTTCCCTCTCCATCAGAGCAAAGGGAATTATCTACTCTTTCCTTTTGGAAGGGCTTCCCTGGTGGCTCAGACAGTAAAGAATCTGCCTGCAATGCAGAAGACCTGGGTTCGATCCCTGGCTTGAGAAGATGCCCTGGAAAAGGGAATGGCAACCCACCCCAGTATTCTGGCCCAGAGAATCCCATGGACAGAGGAAGCCTGGTATGCTGACAAAGAGTTGGACATAACTGAGCAAATAACACTTTCACTTTATTCACTGCTTTTGGAAACCTCCTTTGTTTCCCAGGGCAAAGGAAGGGATGGTCTTGCCTCACTCAGAGGACCTCACTCCCCTCTTCCCGGGCAGCCATGGCCTCTCCTCTCTAGTTGATATAGTTTGTATATGTGAAGAAGTTTTTATCTAAGAAGTTTAAGGGGTTAGAGCTCAGCCTTGAAAAAAAACAAAGGGAATTTTTTCTTTTTTTACTCAGTAANGCAAAGGAAGGGATGGTCTTGCCTCACTCAGAGGACCTCACTCCCCTCTTCCCGGGCAGCCATGGCCTCTCCTCTCTAGTTGATATAGTTTGTATATGTGAAGAAGTTTTTATCTAAGAAGTTTAAGGGGTTAGAGCTCAGCCTTGAAAAAAAACAAAGGGAATTTTTTCTTTTTTTACTCAGTAATCATTACTCCTTCTGTCAACCAACCCCTCTAGACTGTGTTCCTCTGACTTTCCAGATTCAGTATAGTACCTGTGTACTGAGGATGAGGAAGAGAGAAAAGGATTTACAGTTCTCCCAATTCCATCCTTAGAATTATTCCTGCAGCTTCCCTTAGCGACTTTCCACCTCTTCACAAGGATACATTATACCAATTTTATTTTATTTATTTATTACTTTTATTTATTTTTTTAAGTTTAAATTTTTTATTTTTAGTTTATTTTGCTTTACAATACTGTACTCATTTTGCCATACATTGACATGAATCAGCCACAAGTGTACCTGAGTTCCCAATCCGGACCCCCCCCCTTTCCCCTCCCTCCCCACACCATCCCTCTGGNCCATCCCTCTGGGTTGTCCCAGTACATCGGGTTTGAATGCCCTGTTTCATGCATCAAACTTGGACTGGTCATCTATTTCACATATGGTAATATACATGTTTCAATGCCATTCTCTCAAATCATCCCATCCTCTTCTCCCACAGAGGAGAAGGAGGATATTTCTTTTAAAAAATTACTTGATGGATACGTTGATTTATCTAACTCTACCTGGTTGAAATGGCAGCTGCCCACTCAATTTCTCTTTAAAAATCCACAAATGTGTGTGGCAATAATTGTAGGTCCACTGGAAGCTGATCTGTTTTTACAAAGTGAAGGAGTCGCCATCTAAAACCTATAAACTGTCACAGTCTGTCATCATTGCAAAGTTGCAGTCATTATTTAAATTAGACTGTGAACGAATATTTTTTTCCTCTGTGATGGCCTTTCAGATGGTGATGCGCCATAAGCCAGTCACAATAAACTGGCACTAAGCCTTCTCAATCCATTAGTCCTGCCCATAATTTGATGCTTTCAGGAAAGCCTATAGATGACATAAAAAAAGATTCTGTCCCTGTTTATGCCTGTTAGGGAAGAAAATCCAAAAACTGTTCTTGACATAACTACCTGAATATGAGCTAGACATTAGGGCTGCTGTGGATGGAAAAAAAAAAAATCAAAAGCCTCACTTATTACCAGCTATGCTACATCCTTGCTGAAATCTTTATTTGAATAGGGCAAAAGTTATCTGTCACCTTTGTTTAGTATTCAACAGTTCATAAAGCCTTAAAGAGAAATATTGTCATTTAATTTTTGCAATANGAAAAAAAAAAAATCAAAAGCCTCACTTATTACCAGCTATGCTACATCCTTGCTGAAATCTTTATTTGAATAGGGCAAAAGTTATCTGTCACCTTTGTTTAGTATTCAACAGTTCATAAAGCCTTAAAGAGAAATATTGTCATTTAATTTTTGCAATATTACGATGCCTTAGTAGAGCACAGAGTCACAGCCTTATTTTCATTTTACATATGAGAAAAGGGAGATTAGGACATGTTTGGTGACTTACCCAAGTTACAGCAGAGTTGGTAAATAACAGAACAACCTAACCTCAACTTGCATCTTCAAAGCTCCTCTCTACTAAAGAATGCTCTTGAGTCTTCTCTTGCCTTAACATCTTTTGCATAATAAATTCATTTGGTTCAAAAAGATGCGTAGTCAAGTTCAAGAGGCAGAATATCAGTTCAGCACTTCACACACTTCTCAAGCTGCATATTAGAATTACCTGGGAAGTTTCTGACAATCCCGATTCCCAAGCCACATCCTATCTCAAATACATCAGAATACCTGGGGGTGGGACCAGATGTCAGTACTCTTTTAAACTCCCAAGAGATTACAATGGGCAGCCAATTACACTATTTCCAAAAATCACTGAGCTGTGGAAATCTCCTGAGAAGCGTTTCAAACAATAGATAGCCCATCCTAGCCCAGAAGATGTGACTTCATTAGACAGAGGTGAAACTCAACTCAAAATTTAAAACTTGAAAATTTTTAAAAGCTCTTCCAGTGATTCTGACCCATGCAAAGTTTAAGAACAACTGCTTTAATGGGTAGGAAGTTCAGCTTTTCAGTTAGAACACACGTTTTGACAGCTCTTATGCTCAGTTGCTCAGTGGGGCCAAGTTCTTTTCAACCACATGGACTGTAGCCTATCAGGCTCCTCTGTCAGTGAAATTTTTCAGGCAAGGATACTAGAGCAGGTTGCCCATTTCCTCCTCCAGGGGATCTTTCCTACCCAGGGATCAAACACGCGTCTCTTGTACCTCTTGTATTGGTGGGAGAATTCTTTATTACTGTGCCACCTGGTACAGTATAGATAAGTTAGTGAATTTACAACTACAGATAAGTTAGTGAATCTCAAAGCTTCAGTTTCCTCATCTATATCCCCTGGAGGAGGGCATGACAACTCATACCAGTATTCTTGCCTGGAAAATTCCATGGACAGAGGGGCCTGGCCGGCTACAGTCTACGGGGTGACAAAGAATAGGACATAACTGACCACAAAAAGGAGGTGATAGTACCACTTTTCTTTTATAGTTTTTTTTGATGATTAAATGAAATAATGCAGGAATTGTCTGAGTGTGATGCCTAGATTAGCAACATCAGCATAATTGAGGATGTTGTCAGAAACACAAAAATCATCATTACACCCACATCTATTGAATCAGAACCTCTGAGACTAAGGTTTTATCAGCCTTTAACAAGAACCACCCCCCTCCTACCCAGGTGACTATTATGCATTAAAGTCTGCTCATTGACATGATGTTTATAATGTGACTAGCCCAGTGTCCTATACACAGGATGCGCTAACAATTACTCAACATTCTGTTGTTATTGTCAGCATCATGGATGTCATCCACACTTGTGTAAAAGGCTTCCAAACCGTGGTAAAATAACTTCCAAAATAACAGCTGGAAATGAAATTACAACCAGCCAGAAAGAGCAAGTTCAATGTCAAGATGACTACTACAATTATCAGGACAAATGGTCTTTGTCCTCATGAACCATTCAACATTCCAAATAAATTGCAACCACCTGACTGTATCATTTCTCTTTTTAAAAACATATCAATTGTTTTAATTAACTATAGCATAGAGTTTGAAATCAGGCTTTTCCTTCCTCACCAAACTTTTATATACAGCCCTCTCCCTCCCCATCTATGTCCCTGTTTTCTTGTCCGAGTTTTGAATAAGCCATGTTTCTATCTACCTGCTGCCCTTTTAAGAATGATTGTATCTTTGGAAAAAAGAATGCAAAATAAGTCAGAAATCAGTCTACTAATCAAAATAGACCTATTGAGCTCCTATCATGTATCTACCATGTCCCAAGGAAATGGACATGGCCTCAGCCAAATGGCTTGTGGGTTAAAAAAAAAAAAAAAAGACCTTACCTTAACTAGTAAGAGGTAGAAAAAATGTAAAGACACCAAACAAATGGTCACGATAATTAGATTACTATGTGGGTGCAAAATTCTACAAGAGAGAAGTGCAAGGTGCTCAGGAGATGAACCTGGGATCCATCAGGCGGTCAGCAGGAGCAGCAGACGCTGGCAGGGACAGAGCAAGCCTGAGAAATGATGATTAACTTGAGACTGAAGATGTGACAAGAGCATGGGGTGGGTATGTTGCAGTCATCTCACACAGAGGGAATAACAAGGTCCAAAGGTGGAAAGGAATACGGTGGATTCACAGATAGTCTGGCCAGGACAAATCAAAGTTGAAGGCCCAAGATCACTAGTTTCTATCAGCAACAGAATGGAATAGGGTGACGTAGGTGGCACTAGCGGTAAAGAACCCACCTGCCAATGCAGGAGACCTAAGAGACACGGGCTCCCTTCCTGGGTAGGGAAGATCCCCTGGAGGAGGAAATGGCAATCCATTTCAGTATTCTTGACTGGAGAATTCCATGGACAGAGGAGGCTGGCAGGCCTCAGTCCACTGGGTCGCAAAGAGTTGGACATGACTAAAGCAACTTAGCACTTAAACTAAAATTAGCTTTATTCTCTAAGAACTCAAGAACATATTTTTAGCTCATACTGCTGAAGCTTTGGAAAACTAACAAGTGATTCAGCCATGAACACAAGTCCAAAGCCCTTGGAGTATTTCGGATCCGATTTGGATTCCAAATCTCATCAAAAAAATTAGGCAGAACCAATGAAAAAGAAATGCAATAAAAACTTTTTTAAATTATTTTTGCCTAAGGAAATAAAGATGTAAGCCAATCTTTTTTCCTCCTGCAATGTTTGTGGGATCTTAGTTCCCCAACCAGGGATTGAACCATGCCCTGGCAATGAAAGCAGAGTTTTAACCACTGGATGACTAGGCAGTTCCTCAAAACCAATCTTATATTAAGTTCAGTTCAGTTCAGTCGCTCAGTCGTGTCCGACTCTTTGCAACCCCATGAATCGCAGCACGCCAGGCCTCCCTGTCCATCACCAACTCCTGGGGTTCACTCAGACTCACATCCATCGAGTCAGTGATGCTATCCAGCCATCTCATCCTCGGTCGTCCCTTCTCCTCCTGCCCCCAATCTCTCCCAGCATCAGTCTTTTCCAATGAGTCCAACTCTTCGAATGAGGTGGCCAAAGTACTGGAGCTTCCTTCCAAAGGAATCCCAGGGCTGATCTCCTTCAGAATGGTCTGGTTGGATCTCCTTGCACTCCAAGGGACTCTCAAGAGTTTTCTCCAACACCACAGTTCAAAAGCATCAATTCTTCAGCGCTCAGCCTTCTTCACAGTCCAACTCTCACATCCAAACATGACTACTGAAAAGACCATAGCCTTGACTAGACGGACCCTAGTCAGCAAAGTAATATCTCTGCTTTTGAATATGCTATCTAGGTTGGAATCTTATATTGGTCTTCTATATTTGAAAGGCTTTTATATATATGAAGATAGTCTGTTTTTCTTCATCTCCATTGAGAACAGAGAAAGAAGAAATGTATTTAAAGAGCAAACTTCAAAACACAGGTCTGGGGTCCTTTCCTGATGATCTAGTGTCTAATTCTCTGTGCTCCCGATGCAGGGGGCCCGGGTTCCATCCCTGCCCAGGGGACTAGATCCCACATGCCACAATAAGAGTTCACATGTCACAACTAAAGAACCTGCATGCTGCAGCTAAGGCTGGGTACTGCCAAGTACATAAATATTTTTAAAAATTCAAAATATATATAGGTCTAATAGAAAAGAAAACTAGGTTCTTTAGCTTTCTTTAGGGAGAATTAAGTGGTGTCCCTGAAGACATTTATAAATAAGCTAGATTTCCCTATACTGAAGATATTTTACCTGGAAGCAGAAACTACATGATTTCTTGAAGCACCTTGTCATAAAGTTCATTCCAAAGGACGTTAAGATCAATGCAAGTAAAATTGAAACAACAGTGTCATCTAGCGGAAAGTTCAGGAATAGCATTCAATATATTCAATACCAATCTATGATAGAAAAATTCCCTATATACTCTGAACTTTCAAACTAATTAATTTTTTAAACCTAGATGCAAACCTGTTTCAAGATCATATTTTCCAATTCATGCCTCGGCCACATAAGCTTAAGGGAAAAACAAGCCCCAGATCCTCTGGCCAATGGATAGCTAAACCCTCCAGAGGGGCTCATAGACAGTAACATAAGTAGTTCGAGAGTTACAGTTTAAAGGCAAAACCCAACAGAAAGGGACTGTTTTAATTAAATTCTTAACAGCTACACTCCTCATGTATGTCTTGGCTTTTCCCAATTTCAAGACGAATATAAATCTCTGTTGCTGAGATAAAGAGTGACCGCTGATAAGAAGGATCAGAAGCCAAAATGACTGACAAGACCTTTTGGTGGCCTTGTCTTTTCCATTGAGTCAACTCTTCGCACAAGGTGGCCAAAGTATTGGAGTTTCAGCTTCAGCATCAGTCCTTCTAATGAACACACAGGACTGATCTCCTTTAGGATGGACTGGTTGAATCTCCTTGCAGTCCAAGGGACTCTCACAAGTCTTCTCCAACACCACAGTTCAAAAGCATCAATTCTTTCTTCACAGTCCAACTCTCACATCCATACATGACCTCTGGAAAAACCATAGCCTTGACTAGACGGACCTTTGTTGTCAAGGTAATATCTCTGATTTTCAATATACTATCTAGGTTGGTCATAACTTTCCTTCCCAGGAGTAAGCGTCTTTTAATTTCATGGCTACAATCACCATCTGCAGTGATTTTGGAGCCCAAAAAAATAAAGTCTGACACTGTTTCCACTGTTTCTCCATCTATTTGCTATGAAGTGATGGGACCAGATGCCATGATCTTCGTTTTCTGAATTTTGAGTTTTAAGCCAACTTTTTGACTCTCCTCTTTCACTTTCACCAGAGGCTTTTTCGTTCCTCTTCACTTTCTGCCATAAGGGTGATGTCATCTGCATATAAGGGGACGACAGAGGATGAGATGGCTGGATGGCATCACCGACTCGATGGACATGAGTTTAGGTGAACTCCAGGAGTTGGTGATGGACAGGGAGGCCTGGCGTGCTGTGATTCGTGGGGTCGCAAAGAGTCGGACACGACTGAGTGACCGAACTGAACTGTTAGTCTCTTCCAGGTAACCTCTCTCAGTAAACCTTCTGGGAAATGCCGCATTGTTTTTGGTGGTTTTCCTCACCCCTGCTTTGTTGTCAGTCAGAAAGCTTAGGTTCACAAGATACTACAGATTGAATGTGTCCTGCCAAAATTCCAAGATTGCAACCTTATCCCTTACATGATGGTATTTGGACATTGAGCCCTGGGGATGTGATGAGGTCATAGGCGCAGCTCTCAGAAAAATAAGACTGTCATTCTGTTCACTCGCTGAGTCATGTCTGACTCTTTGCGACCCCATGGACTGTAGCATGCCAAGCTTCTCTGTCCTTCACCAACTCTGGAAGTTTGCTCAGATTCATGTCCACTGAGTCAGTAATGCTATCTAAACCATCTCATCCTCTGCTACCATCTTCTTCTTTTGCCTTCAATCTTACCCAGCATCAGGGTTTTTTCCAATGAGTCGGCTCTTTGCATCCAATGGCCAAAGTATTGGAGCTTCCGCCTCATTCCTTCCAGTGACTATTCAGAATTGATTTCCATGAGGGTTGACTAGAAATAAGATCACTGCCTTATCAAAGAGACCCCAGGGAATTCCCTGATGGTCCAGTGGTTAGGACTCTGTGCTTTCACTGCTGAGGCATAAGTTCAATCCTTAGTCAGGGAACTAAGATCCCACAAGTTCAGCCAAATTAAATAAAATGAATAATTAGAAAAAAAAATTTTTTTTTAAAAAAGAAACCACAGAGCTCCTTTCCCCTCCTGCCTTTAAGGACATATTACAGCTCATCTATGAACCTGGAGGTGGGTTCTCACCAGACACTGAATCTGCCAACGCTTTGATCTTGGACTTCCCAGCCTCCAGAACTATGAGAAGTAAATGCTGTTTATCTTCCACTTCGTCTGTGATATTTCTGTTACAGCAGCCTAGATAGACTAAGACACAAGCAGTGCCTCATGCCAATAAAATATATGTGGGACATACAAGATGGTGTTGAAAGTGAACGAGTTCAGGTACATGTTAAGTCGCTCGATCACATGTGGCTCTCTGTGATCCCATGGACTGTCTTCCAGGCTCCGCTGTCCATGGGATTTCCCAGGCAAAAATACTGGAGTGGGTTGCCATGCCCTTCTCCAGGGGATCTTCTTGACTTAGGGATCGAACCCAGGTCTCCTGCATGGCAGTCAGCTTCTTTACATTCTGAGCCACCAGGGAAGCCCTGAGCCATCTTGTTAATACAGGCAGAAAGGTGCCAGTTATCAGTGGATTGCTTTTGAGATCTAAATGTACCCTGTATTCTTTGCTTTGCAACAATCGAACTGGACCTTATATTCTACCTCTGCAGCTTGCATGATGATAAAATTTTAACTTTGTCACAGAGGGTGCTGGGAGGACACTAGGGTAGGAAGAGGTTCTGCCTCCTGGTTGCAGGTACCACTCCGGGTCTGCTCCTGCAGTAGACGAAGCTTTCACAGGGCCCCCTTCTGCAGCACTAGCTGGCCACGAGTACATGACGCCTCCCATGCATGGTCTTCCCCACACTCCCTAGGAGCGCTTCTCTGTGGAGGGCTACGGGCTTGGCACTTTCCTGTAAGAGCCTTTCCCGTGACTCCCTCGGGGAGCTTTGCAGAGGGCTCACTCAGGAAGCCTCAGCCATGCCTTCTCCAATGAAGTTGGCTCTCAGTTCTGAGATGAGGGGTGATGGCTGCAACAGGCTTTTCCAGGTTTGTTCCTTCCCTGGTGCTCTCCGTTAGCCTTCAGTGGGTACCCCCTGTATCTGCCCTTCTTTTATTCTCAACAGTTCTTTTTACCCTTTATTAGTCAATTCCCATTACTCTAATTCCCTGTTTCAGTTAATAAATGTCTATATTGCAAGCATGCATGCTCAGTCCCTTCGGTTGTGTCTGACTGTTTGTGATCCCGTGGATCATAGCCCAACAGGTTCCTATGTCTTTGGGATTCTCCAGGCAAGAATACTGGAGTGGTTTGCCATGCCCTCCTCTAGGGGATCTTCTGGACCCAGGGATGGAACTGGTGTCTGCCTGTGTCTCCTGTATTGCAAGCAGTTTCTTTACTCACTGAGTCAGCTGGGAAGCCCCAAATGTCTGTATTATGTGGTCCCTATTCAAATTACTTGTGGTTTATGTCTCCTGATTGGACTCTGATAGATACACTATTCAATAAATGGTAGCTAGAGACCTATCAGTTTTGTGCAATCTGGAGTTTCTATAACATGGGATTCCCCTTAAAAAGAAATAATATGAAATTACTAATACAAAATTAAGTACATAATTTTGGGGGGAGCTCATGCAAATAAGCAGAGAAAGCAATGGCAACCCACTCCAGTACTCTTGCCTGGAAAATCCTATCGACAGAGGAGCCTGGTAGGCTGCAGTCCATGGGGTCACAGAGTCAGACACGACTGAGCAACTTCACTTTCACTTTTCACTTTCATGCATTGGAGAAGGAAATGGNCCATTACTCTAATTCCCTGTTTCAGTTAATAAATGTCTATATTGCAAGCATGCATGCTCAGTCCCTTCGGTTGTGTCTGACTGTTTGTGATCCCGTGGATCATAGCCCAACAGGTTCCTATGTCTTTGGGATTCTCCAGGCAAGAATACTGGAGTGGTTTGCCATGCCCTCCTCTAGGGGATCTTCTGGACCCAGGGATGGAACTGGTGTCTGCCTGTGTCTCCTGTATTGCAAGCAGTTTCTTTACTCACTGAGTCAGCTGGGAAGCCCCAAATGTCTGTATTATGTGGTCCCTATTCAAATTACTTGTGGTTTATGTCTCCTGATTGGACTCTGATAGATACACTATTCAATAAATGGTAGCTAGAGACCTATCAGTTTTGTGCAATCTGGAGTTTCTATAACATGGGATTCCCCTTAAAAAGAAATAATATGAAATTACTAATACAAAATTAAGTACATAATTTTGGGGGGAGCTCATGCAAATAAGCAGAGAAAGCAATGGCAACCCACTCCAGTACTCTTGCCTGGAAAATCCTATCGACAGAGGAGCCTGGTAGGCTGCAGTCCATGGGGTCACAGAGTCAGACACGACTGAGCAACTTCACTTTCACTTTTCACTTTCATGCATTGGAGAAGGAAATGGCAACCCACTCCAGTGTTCTTGCCTGGAGAATCCCAGGGATGGGGGAGCCTGGTGGGCTACCGTCTATGGGGTCACACAGAGTCGGACATGACTGAAACGACTTAGCAGCAGCAGCATGCAAATAAAGGACTCTGAAACATGGACTTCACAGTAAAGACTGTAGCCCGCCAGGCTCCTCTGTCCATGGGGATTCTGCAGGCAAGAATACTGGAGTGAGTTGCCATTCCCTTCTCCAGGGGATCTTCCCAACCCAGGGATCAAACCAGGGTCTCTTGCATTGCAGGCAGATTCTTTAACATCTGAACCACCAGGGAAGCCCAGTAAGTCCAGCACTGAGCGGCAAGTGTCTTCTTAAAGGAAATGTGTGAAATACATGTGTCTCAAGTTACCTTCTTCCTCAGCATCACGATGTTGAAGAAGCAGAATTAGTTACCTCTACACTTCACAGGTAGAGTCAGCTCCCTGGTGGCTCAGACTGTAAAGCGTCCGCCTGCAAGGCAGGAGCCCCAGGTTCGATTCCTGGGTCAGGAAGATCCCCTGGAAAAGGAAATGGCAACCCACTCCAGTATTCTTGCCTGGAAAATTCCCTGGATGGAGAAGCCTAGTGGGCTACAGTCCATGGGGTCACAAAGAGTTGGACACGACCGAGAGACTTCACTTTCACACTTCACATGTAGTGTGTTTTGAGGAATTGCTCATCAAGAAATGTCAAGGCCTGCCCAACAGTCTGTCTTCATGCTTTCACATGTCTTCCCCCCACCGCCCCAACCTGTCTCTGTTGCTCCTTTTCTGACTCTTCAAGGTTTTTCCATTAACTGCTTTTCTGCCTGCCCTCCTAGGCTCAAGTAATTCTTTCCTTACTTTTGCACAAATAAATCTTAAAACATATCTTATTATGGAACTCACCAAAGTGAAATGTAAGTATTTTCTATGTCTCTCTCTCCAAGTACAGTGCACACATTACATATTCAACTAAATGCAAGTAGAATTAAATGACTCCAATTTCAGATGTTAAAAAAAAACACCTGAGATTAGTCATTGCTCTTTAAATCAAACCTTGTGGGTGATGATTCCTTCTATTCAAAGTTCTGACAATGAGATTATTAATATGAAGTGAGGTACTATTTTCCAGTTTCAATTTTATAGACATTAATTCTACATTGCATAATGCATGTGTTAATCTAACAAAATAAATTCCCCCAAAGATGATTTGAAGACAAACTAGGTATCAAAGAATCGAACAACATCAACACAGTGTTTTGAAATTACTTTCATTTAATGATATTAACAAAGAAGTTACAGCCACAATCAGTCATTTTCCATCTTGTATTCTCCCAATAAAAAGGAAGCCCATTTTGTAGAAAGTTTAGATCATTCTGTTGAGGGAAAATGACCCAATATTTTCTTTTCTTTTCCCCAATATTTTTTTAATAATACTACTTAATTACATAATCAAACACCAGTGAGGCAAAACATTGCCATTTCTTCCATCCACTTAACAAGTCATCCAGCCAATCAGCTAACAGCACAATGCTAAGCACAGGTCTAATCTCAGAAATCCCACACCTGATCTAATTGGTCCCTCCTTTTTCCACATTGTTTCTTGAAGTCAAGCAAAATTTATTTACTACCTCACACATCCATGTCCCTAGAAATCCCCTAAATAGACTCAGATTCGATCAAGTCAGACAAGCTTCTTTTCAGTCATACACATAAAATCTGGAATCGTGACAGATAAATTTGAAGTATAGCCCATCTTGAATCTATGTATTCAGAATGTTTCCACAGTTTCATTTCCCATCCATAAACTCATTAAAACAAAACACTGGGACTCTGATTCCTTCCCACAATGACCATCTTTTCAAATCAGAGCCAGAGGGCAAAACTAGGGAAAGAGATGAGGAGCAGAGCTGGAGAACATGAAAATAGTTCCTCTTCCTGCCCTTCCCCCCAAATCCCTAAAGCGGACCACTCTGTGGGCTTTTGAGTGGGGATGGCACTTGGGGCACACAGATTCCTACCCAGGGATTTTCTTAACATTTAAGGGAAATCCATTAGAACAGAGGTGGCTATTTCTTTAATTAATTGTGTAGCTACAAGGGAAAAAACAAGTTAGTTCAGATATAGGAATCCAGTAAGAAGTCAAGAGGAGTTCACAGTCCCTCTCTGGCTTTCTTTCCTCTTCACATAACTTTTGATCACTAAGATCAGAGACCTGAAAAATTCATTATCTCTCCCTTCTTTCCTTATTCACCCCCCACAACTTGACCCCACCCTCAATCTTTAAATATCCTTTGTTTTAAAGGCACCATTTGGGTTCATCCCTGCCTTGCAGGCATGAGTGCTAAGTCATTCAGTTATCCTGTCCATTTCTTTGAGATACCATGGACTACAGCCCACCAGGCTCTTTGCCCATGGGATTCTCCAGGCAAGAATACTGGAGTGGGTTGCTCTGCCCTCCTCCAGGGATCTTCTCAACCCACCTCTGAACCCACATTTCTTATGTCTTTTCCATTGGCAGATGGGTACTTTACCATTAATGCCACCTGGGAAGCCTGTCTTTGTTCTATGACTCATTCCTAAATTGATTACCTCAGTAAACCAACATAAGAGGCATTCTCGACTTGAACAAGAAACCTCACCCTGCAAGATTTTCTGAGACTTGAAGATAATGTGATATAAACAAACCTGCGAAGACTGCTAGCTGACCCAAGGAGGTCTACAGTAGATTGTCAAAAACTTGACAGGAAAAATTCTGCAGTNACCTCAGTAAACCAACATAAGAGGCATTCTCGACTTGAACAAGAAACCTCACCCTGCAAGATTTTCTGAGACTTGAAGATAATGTGATATAAACAAACCTGCGAAGACTGCTAGCTGACCCAAGGAGGTCTACAGTAGATTGTCAAAAACTTGACAGGAAAAATTCTGCAGTCAGAACATGTAGCATTTGAGCCCCAACTCCATCGCTTACTAGGTGTGTAATTTTATTTTTTTCTTTTGTAAAATAAAGATAAAATTATACTTTACTTCATAGAAATATCACAAAAATTAAATAAGATAGTGCATGTGAAGTGCACTGATATGGTTACTTATCGACAGTGATAGTTAATCCTGTTAGTTATTGTGCTTGTTCTGTCAGAAGATTTTCATTCCAGGGAGATGCTCCAAGGTGAGTTTAACTGGGATTTTTTCCCTTATTTTCATGTGGCACTTTTCCATAGTATAACTGTTCATGGATCAAAGCATCCTTCCGTGTTCTCTCACAGTTGTTCAGCAGTCATCTGCTACAAGGGCCAACTGTTTCAGGAGTGGCAGAGACAGCCCTCTGTAGAGACAGGAAGAACTAGAAACATCAGATATTTCACAACTGCACTTAATAAAGTTACTTCCCTTGTGGCTCAGCTGGTAAAGAATCCACCTGCAATGTGGGAGACCTGGGTTCAATCCCTGGGTTGGGAAGATCCCCTGGAGAGGGGAAAGGCTACCCACTCCAGTAGTCTGACAGGACTGAGCAACTTTCACTTTCAGTCTTTAATAAAGCTGCATTTACAGATCATGAATCTCTTCTCTTTCTGTGGTCTAGGTTACAAAAAGACTATATTTACAAATTTTACTTTTTGTGGCTATAAATATTAATTATTTAAGACAGCACAGTGAGTGGTGAGGGAATTGGTGATTCGGGAAGAAGGGTCCAGAGTAGAAAACACAGCTTCCCAATTTGCAGCTGACATGACTCCTTAGATACAAACAACAAACAACTTCATGATTCCTAACTTTTATGCCTTTGTGTGGTGCTGGAACAGCCAAGAGGAGATACCCCACATCCAAGGTCAGGAGCAGAGGCCATGAGGAGAAGGTCAGAAGCAGTGACTGTGAGGAGACACCCCACATCCAAGGTCAGAGTAACCCCAGTAAGATGGTAGGTGCTGGAGTGACTATGAGGAGATACCCCGCATCCAAGGGCAAAGGAAAAGCCCTAGCAAGATGGTAGGAGGGGCGAATTTGCATTTAGACTCAAACCCCATTTCCGCAAGAGATGCTAAGAGGGCTGAAACAAACCTTGTGCACACCAGGACCCAGGGACTCCACAGAGACTGGGAGAGAAATGTGTTTGACCATCTCCTGTGGTGGNCTCAAACTACCACACAATTATCTCGCATGCTAGTAAAGTAATGCTCAAAATTGTCCAAGCCAGGCTTCAGCAATATGTGAACCGTGAACTTCCATATGTTCAAGCTGGTTTTAGAAAAGGCAGAGAAACCAGAGATCAAATTGCCAACATTCACTGGATCATCAAAAAATCGAGAGTTCCAGAAAGACATCTACTTCTTCTTTATTGACTATGCCAAAGCCTTTCACTGTGTGAATCATAATAAACTGTGGAAAATTCTTCAACACATGGGAATACCAGACCACCTGACCTGCCTCTTGAGAAATCTGTATACAGGTTAGGAAGCATTAGTTAGAACTGAATATGGAACAACAGATTGGTTCCAAATAGGAAAAGGTGTATGCATTATGAGAAACGCTGGGCTGGATGAAGCACAAGTTGGAATCAAGCTTGTCAGGAGAAATATCAATAACCTCAGATATGCAGATGATACCACCCTTACAGCAGAAATTGAATAAAAACTAAAGAGCCTCTTTATGAAAGTGGAAGAGGAGAGTGAAAATGTTGGCTTAAAGCTCAACACTCAGAAAACTAAGATCANGCTGGATGAAGCACAAGTTGGAATCAAGCTTGTCAGGAGAAATATCAATAACCTCAGATATGCAGATGATACCACCCTTACAGCAGAAATTGAATAAAAACTAAAGAGCCTCTTTATGAAAGTGGAAGAGGAGAGTGAAAATGTTGGCTTAAAGCTCAACACTCAGAAAACTAAGATCAAGTCATCCAATCCCATCACTTCATGGCAAATAGATGGCAAAACAGTGGAAACAGTGGCTGACTTTATTTTGGGAGGCTCCAAAATCACTGCAGCCATGAAATTAAAAGACGCTTACTCCTTGACAGGAAAGTTATGACCAGCCTAGACAGCATATTAAAAACCTAAGACATTACTTTGCTGACAAAAGTTGGTATAGTCAAAGCTATGGTTTTTCCAGTAGTCATGTATGGAATGTGAGAGTTAGACTACAAAGAAAACTGAGTCCTGAAGAATTGATGTTTTTGAACTGTGGTGTTGGAGAAGACTGTTGTGAGTCCCTTGGACTGCAAGGAGATCAAACCAGTCAATCCTGAAGGAAATAAATCCTGACTATTCATTGGAAAGACTGATGTTGAAGCTGAAACTCCAAAACTTTGGCCATCTGATGGGAAGAGCTGACTCGTTTGAAAAGACCCTGATGCCGGGTAAGACTGAGGGCAGAAGGAGAAGGGGATGACAGAGGATGAGATGGTTGGATGGTATCACTGACTCAATGGACACGAGTTTGAGTATACCCTGGGAGTTAGTAACGGACAGGGAGGGCTGGTGTGCTGTAGTCCATGGGGTCCCAAAGAGTTGGACAGGACTGAGTGGCTGAACTGAACTGAATGTGTTATGGTTAGCATACAGACTTAATTTTTACCAATTCTGCATAATCCTTTATATTAACACATCTTTTCTGTCTTTTGACTGGAACAACTAAACTAGTTGACTGTAAGTTGAATGAGAGGCAAAGTTAAGAATAGGGTCAAACTTCTTAAGAACATCAGGCATGCTGACCCTTGGACCTTTGAATGGTGTCCTATTACATTCATTAATCTGAATGAAGTGAAGATCACTCCAATTATCCATGAGTCACTAGTCACATAAAAGACATACACAGACACACACACACACACACACACCACCCACATCTACATAACAGAACCAACTGTACTAAAATATCCTTCTCTTCCTTCTCCTTGGGCTCCTGGAGGAAAGGATTCTTGCTTACCGGATGAAGATAGGGAAAAACTGAAAGAAGCAGAGAGGCTGGTGTGGTCTCTAAAACAGAGAACTGGAAAGCTCAGGGTGAGTGTTGGGGAGAGGTTGGGTAGATGGCTGAGAGTGAACGATTCCAGCTGTGGGAGAGTCAAGAGAATTTAAGAAGTAGAGCTGCGATTTATAAACTGGGCCTTTTTTTTTTTTTCCTAGAAATTTATTTCACTGTGAAATTTGAAAGTTACAGCAAGGTAAGAATGGATTACACAGATCTTTGGCAAAAATTTGGGTTATACTACCCAAAGTGGAAAATTATTACAGCTTCAATAGAAGTATGACCTTGTATATATTCATCAAATTTTATTATTTTACCTATGGTACATAAATTCGGAGACACTGAACTAGATTAAAAATTATTTTCCAGATGTTATCTTATGATCTAGGGACCAAACTGCATCTAAAATGCGTGGAACACTGAAATTCTGTTAAAAAATTTTTTTTAATTTACATTGCTCTACCTAGATAACCTACGTGTGTGCATGCCAAGTCACTTCAGTCTGACTCTTTGAGACCCTACGGACTCTAGTCCGCCAAGCTCCTCTGTCCACGGGATTCTCAAGGCAAGAACACTAGAGTGGATTGCCATGCCCTCCTCCAGGGGATCTTCCCAACCCAGGGATCAAACCCATGTCTCTTGCATCTCCTACACTGACAGGTGTGTTCTTTACTCCAGTGCCACCCTGAAAGCCCAAGATAACCTACAGATAAGCTTAATTCACTATATACTACTAGGAGGTGCAGTCTAAGCATTATTTTACTTAACAATGAAGGAAATCCTAAATACAATATAATCTCTAAGGCACAGATTTTAGGAAGTAAGAAACAGTTGGTTATTTTTAATTCATTTTTAGTAGGTAGTTGAAAGACTAAAATCATATAGGAGATCAGCCCCGGGATTTCTTTGGAAGGAATGATGCTAAAGCTGAAACTCCAGTACTTTGGCCACCTCATGTGAAGAGTTGGCTCATTGGAAAAGACTCTGATGTTGGGAGGGATTGGGGGCAGGAGGTGAAGGGGACGAGAGAGGATGAGATGGCTGANGAAGGAATGATGCTAAAGCTGAAACTCCAGTACTTTGGCCACCTCATGTGAAGAGTTGGCTCATTGGAAAAGACTCTGATGTTGGGAGGGATTGGGGGCAGGAGGTGAAGGGGACGAGAGAGGATAAGATGGCTGAATGGCATCACTGACTCAATGGGTGTGAGTCTGAGTGAACTCCGGGAGTGGTGATGGATAGGGAGGCCTGGCATGCTGCGATTCATGGGGTCGCAAAGAGTCAGACACGACTGAGTGACTGAACTGAACTGAACTGAAGTATGGAAAATGTTAGTAAAATTTGGTTAATTTTAGTAGCCATTTAAATATTAAGCTTATAGATTTTAGAGATTTCTAAAGACATGTGTACATTATAATATTAACAATACCAGGTATAGAATTGTGTTTATGACTATATGTTATAACGCACAGAAAGGATAACAAAAGAAACATTAATACACCATTGTACTAATAGTTATTTGTAGCTGGTAGTCATGAAGTAAGTTTTCTTAAAATTTTCAGGGTTTTGTAATTCCCTATAACAACCAAAGTCTTCCCTGGTGGCTCAGACAGTAAAGAAGCCACCTGCAATGCAGGAGGCCTGGGTTTGATCCTGGTTGGAAGCTGAGTTGGGAAGATCCCCTGAAAAAGGAAATGACAACCCACTCCGGTTTTCTTGCCTGGGAAATCCCATGGACAGAGGAGTCCAGCAGGCTGCAGTTCATGGGATCTCCCGGTACTGGTGACAGACTGGAACCTGCTATTGTTGTGTTAAGTGGGTAGAGACTTATAGGACTGAAGCCTTAGCCTGGAGAATCAAATACCAACTCCAAGTAAATTGTGTCAGAATGGAATTAAGTCGGAGGATTCTCAGTTGGTTTCACAGAACTGACTGCTGAATTTGTAGAAAACCCACAAATCTGGCATTAGACATGTTAAGAGTTTGGAAATGTGAGTGAGTAAAGTAGAAACACAGGAATGCTTTCCTTATGCAAATGGGCCTTTCTCTATTTGCCATGCTTATTCATTCACAGAACGACGAGCATCCACGAGACAGAAGCTGAGTATAGGTTCATGAGGGCAACAGTTAAGAGGTAAGCATCTGTAGAAATGCACTTGAAGACACAGCATTTATCTGTTCAGATTATAGACTTTTAAAAAAATAAACTAGAATTTTCAAGTGAAACTTATTTTCCTGGTTAAACCAGAAGAAAATATGTAGCATTCTTCTACGTTCACCATTCCAATGAAAAAAGGCAAGAAAATGAAGTCCCTATATGCCAACACCAAGAATAAAGAGGGGAAAATACCTTATTCATCTTTTTTTAAAAAACAAGGCTAACCCTACAGTTTCGACTACTTCACTTGTAATATTAATCGAAACAAAATTTTACTAGGGTCATTAGTTTCGTCGTATTTTTTTAGAAAGCCATCTGCAAGAGGAAGATGGATTATGACAGACTAAATAGCAAAACTAGAATTCGCTTTCCACGTGCCTTAATTTAGCCGGAGTTTTGGAAAATCAATTACCAAAAAAATCACACAATTGAGCAGACCATTAAGCTCTAGTTTATTGTTGTCTTGTTGCTAAGTTGTGTCCAACTCTCTGTGACCCCATGGACTGTAGCACACCAGGCTCCTCTGTCAATGGGATTTTCCAGGCAAGAATATGGAGTGGGTTGCTATTTCCTTCTCTAGGGGATCTTCCTGACCTATGGATAGAACCCACAACTCTTACCACATCTGCACTGCAGGCAGATAGCGTACTGCTGAGCCACTGTGGAAGCCGATTAAGCTCCAGTTGAAATTCATCTTCTACAAATGAGAAAATTCAGCTCTAGTGAGTTTGCTCACTGGCCTCAGGTCAACAAATACTCAGTGGAGGAGCCAGAACTCGGCCAGGCTTATATGTTGACAAATCCATGCTCCTGACATTGGGTAATTCATCCTTCTTGTCTAGTCCACACTCATCCTGAACAGTCAAGGCAGTTTAAGGTTCTGGGAAGCCCTGTGGTAGAGAATTCTGGTAACACTGCTCAATTTCTTGTCTCCCAAACTTACTTGGCCATAGAACCTGTATACCTTTTAGCAGCTATAAATGTTCTCCGGGAATAAATTTCAGAGAATCCTGAGACAACCCAAGGTTCCCAGCTACAGAACCATAGGGACTAGATCTCACAGATGCTACTAGCAGTTCATGTGGTTACTGATCCCAAAATGCATTGGGGGAACCACTTCTTCTATGTGACTTGCCATGGACACAGGTACACTTGGGCTGGTGACAACTCAGCTCAATAAAATACCTACAAAAGCATAACATGGACTGGGGCTATCAAACTGTGCCAGACACAAGAAAAGGCACCCTGCACAACGAAACAGTGCACAGCTATCATGCCTTCCAACGATCCTTCAGAGCACTGGTGCCCTCTCTCAGGAAGTGGTGTTTTGCTTGTGACAAAGACTTTCTAAGCAGAGGACTCTGCTCATAATAAGTCTTGCCCACTTCCTCCAGGTTTAAGAAGAGCAGAGGAACAGAAACATACAACTGTAAGCAAGTATATTTTCCAAATTTGTGCTTGTCTTCTGGTCTGTGATCCTTTCATAGAAACAGCATACACAGTGTATTCATTTGATTTTTTTCATATCTAGGACAGTTTATTCAAAGGCATACATGTTTGATAATAAACTTAGCTTCAGAAGAAATGAGAAGAAAAACCAAGCATATTAACTGATTCATGTCACTGATACATCCCTTCCTGCCTTGCCCTGTGACTTTAAAATAAATGCTATTAAAGTACTAATGAATGCCCTAATTACATAGCTTTAATAGACTTATTAAGCAGTAAATGGTGATTTCTTCTCATAAGTACCCAATTTACTACAGAAAAACTAATTAATTTGAGACCAGAGAGGACTCAGACAGAGTGATTATTGGCCAGACAAAATAGAATATAAATGTATAAGGAAAACTGAATGTGCCCAAGTAATTCCCACATTTCATTTTATAAAGTCCCTGAGATGTTCCTGAGCTTAGACTGAAAGATGTGTATTTAACTGAAATGGTTATTTCATGGTTATATCATGTTGTACTGAAAATAATATTTGTGAATGTACAAATTAACTCAGATTGAGAAGAGAAACAATGTAAGACTACATAAGAATTTTACTTTGCGAAAGACAACTTGAATGTTAGCAATATTTGGGTACCTCTTAGAAAAAAATACTCTTTCCTTGTGTTTTATAAAGCAGTAGAATTTTTAAGAAAACCAATATCCTCAACATCCAAGCTACACATTCTGGGGTTCTTTTTGTATAATGAAAACAACCATCTAAAACAGGTGGGAAGGGGAGGGTTGAATCTCCTTGCAGTCCACGGGACTCTCAGGAGTCTTCTCCAACACCACATTCAAAAGCATCAATTCTTCAGCACTCAGCTTTCTTTATAGTCCAACTCTCACATCCATACATGACCACTGGAAAAACCATAGCTTTGACTAGACAGACCTTTGTTGGTAAAGTAATGTCTCTGCTTTTTAATATGCTGCCTAGGTTGGTTATAGCTTTTCTTTCAAGGAGCAAGCATCTTTTAATTTCTCGGCTGCAGTCATCTACAGCGATTTTGGACCCCAAGAAAATAAAGTGAACTGTTTCCATTCTTTCCCCATCTACTTGCTATGAAGTGATGGGACCGGATGCCATGATCTCAGTTTTTAGATATATACACTTCATCTGTAGATATATATACTACCATGTGTAAAACTAATAGCTAGTATGAACCTGCCGTTTACCACAGGGAGCTTAGCTTGGTATTCTCTGATGACCTAGATGGGTGGGATGGAGGTGGGGTGGGATGGGGGGTTGGGAGGATTGTCCAAGAGGGACGAGATATATGTATACATTTAGCTGATTCACTTCATTGTACAGCAGTAACTAACAACATTGTAAAACAATAATACTTCAATATTAAAAAAAAATTAATGTCACTTACCTTAATGAGTTTGCTCTAGTTCAGGGCCCTGAAGTTTCAGCAATTGATTTCATCAGCACACAGACCACAGATTCACCTCTTATGGATGGACTTCCAAAAATTCAGTCCTGAGACTGATGTTTAAAATCAGAAACCTGAAGAGAGATTTATACACCCATGTTCCTAGGAGCATTTCTCACAATAGCCAAAGGTAGAAGCAACCCAGGTTGCAATCCACTGACAGGTAAAAGGGTAAACAAAATGTAGTGCATGCATACAAGGCAATATTAGCCTTAGAAAGGAAGGCGATTCTGATGTATACTACATATGAAAGATCCTTGGAGACATTATGCTGAATAAAAAAGCCAGTAACAAACAAACAAGCAAAAATACACTGAATCCACTGAAGTGAGGTACTAGAGTAGTTGAAATCATACAGTCTGAAAGCACAATGGTTGCCAGTGGCTGGGAGGAGGGATGCGAAATTACCATTTCAAAGGTACAGAGTTTCACATTTGCAAGATGAAAAGATGGATGGATGGTGGTGACATGAAGTGACGACTTCCTGCCACTGAACTATACACTTAAAAATTATTGACGCCAAATTTTATGTGTATTTTATAATTTTAAAAATTCAGAATCCCTGTTTTTAACTTATATAAAAAAAAAAAAAAAACAGACTCTGGCAGGGGCTCCAGTATCTGTGCTTGTGTAACTAGCCTGGCTTCTATAACACAGTGAATCTCTAAATCATAAATGAAAGACTGCTCTCAGGACATACATTCAACAAGGGGAGTACAATGAACTGTACGTGTGGGGCCTCTGTCCAACACTGACACATCATTCTCACGTTGGGAACAGACTTGTGAGAGCCAGCCAGAACACTAGGATTCTGGAGGNACTAGCCTGGCTTCTATAACACAGTGAATCTCTAAATCATAAATGAAAGACTGCTCTCAGGACATACATTCAACAAGGGGAGTACAATGAACTGTACGTGTGGGGCCTCTGTCCAACACTGACACATCATTCTCACGTTGGGAACAGACTTGTGAGAGCCAGCCAGAACACTAGGATTCTGGAGGTCAGGACTTGCTGTGTCCATTTTAACAACGAGGACAGCTTTGCCAGGGGTCTTGGCTAAGGTTCTCTCCTCTGGACTGCCTAAACCTGCCTGATTTTCTTTCTTCTGTCTTTCCAAGACTAATCAGTCCTCTTCTGATTAACACTATCATTCTTTAGCTCTATGTGTGTGTGTGCTTAGTCACTCAGTCACATCCGATTCTTTGTGACCCCAAAGACTGTAGCCCTCCTGGCTTCTCTGTCCATGGGGATTCTCNCCCCATCTGATACTAGCACGTGCCCAGTTGGAGAAGCACTGATCCAAGCAAGTCCTAAGCGGTTGGAGCTCTAACTGGACACAGCTGATTCGAAGTTCCCGAAAACGAGTTTGCACAAATGTCATATTGTTTAGGCTACCTGACGCTTGGAGGACATGCAAGTTTTCCTAAAAACAATTAAATTTACTTTGATTAGTGTAGGCAGGTTAAATTTGTTATAAAGTAAGTTGTTGAACCAATCAGA
Source organism: Neotragus moschatus (assembly GCA_006410615.1). Taxonomy (NCBI): domain Eukaryota; kingdom Metazoa; phylum Chordata; class Mammalia; order Artiodactyla; family Bovidae; genus Neotragus; species Neotragus moschatus. The sequence continues at coordinate 577,549 of SJYA01001750.1, read as the reverse complement.
CTTCTCAGGTGGCGCTAGTATTAAAGAACCCACTTACCAAAGCAGGAGACATAAGAGACATGGTTGATCCCTGGGTGGGGAAGATCCCCTGGAGGAGGGCATGGCAACCCACTCCAGAATTCTTGACTGGAGAATCCCATGGACAAAGGAGCCTGATGGGCTATAGTCCATGGGGTCGCACAGAGTCAGACGCCACTGAAGCAACTCAGCAGCCAGGCACAGTATAACAGATCTGTCTGGTGACTACCCTTGGTTTCAGGGATTTCAGGGGCAAATGGATGAATATTTAGCAGACAAAGCTAGCAGATTTCAGTGACCAACTATATCAAAGAGAGAGAGAAGTCTAGGATGACTTTCTTTCCCAAGGTCACTGCCACAGACCAGGCATTTACTATTTTTTGGCCTAGATTTTGAATGCATTCACTTAACTGCAGTTTCCCAGTGCCCAGCTTCTGTCCAAATATACTAGGTGGATTGGAGCAAATGGAAGCATGTCACTTGCCAGGTTACTGGCCTTAATGGCTCCCACTCCTCAAGTTTGAAGTTCAAACTCTTTTAAAATATCTATCAGCTCTCTAATAGCTACGACCTTCATGATGAGAGCCCTTGCTTGTCAGGAGACTTGTCTCCCACCACCACCCTGCCCCACCTCCATGGGAACGCTAACTGTACTTTGGGATTAAGGAATCGGTTGTGATCTCAGAAATATGCCATCCTTTCTCAGTCATCTATTGTTCAACAGAGGCCACTCCACTTCCACTGGCTCTTCCAGGCTCAGGGAAGGCATCACCTCCTTTGAGGACTTGCCATCCACTCCAAAGCGCTGTGAGCCCCTCCTGGCAGCTTGCGTGTATTGAGTCTGGTCTGAATTACCCAGCATACCTGTTATAGTGTAAATTCTCTTGTTTTCTAATTAACTCCTTGCAACTACGCCACAGGCTCATGGAGGTCAAAGACTGTATCTTCTCCACCTCTGAATACTCAGCATCTAGCTTGGCTTACAAAAACTATTTGTTGAGTGAAAAAATAAAAGGGGTAGAGCCAAGACTCAACCCCCACCTTAAATCTAGTGCTTTTCTCAACATATCACAGCAAATAAGAATGATACATCATGGTAGAGTATTTAAGAGACCATTCTATTAATACTTACACCTACACTGACTCCTCAAAATGCTTAATTACATGTAGTGCAAAATAATTCACAGTTTTAGTCCTATAGTTAGCAAGAGGATACAGCATCCATTTATTGAATTACAAACACACTAGAAAATATTCTGATACCTATTTTATATAAACACATTCATGTCTATCAACAAATGCCCTTAATCTTTTTATTGAGGAGTTAACTCAATTTTCGTTTTGTATTTTCTTATCCTCTTTCTCTCACTTGCTATCTATGTGGGTAAACAGAAAAAAGGGGTAAATGCAGGTCTGTCCATATGGTTATCTTTTGTCTTTTTATACCTATCAGCAAAAGTTTCCATTGGGAAAGCAGCTGAAAATTAGAAACGGACAATGTACTTTCATTGCAGCCATGAAATTAAAAGACGCTTGCTCCTTGGAAGAAAAGCTATAACCAACCTAGACAGCATATTAAAATGCAGAGACATTACCAACAAAGGTCTAGTCAAAGCTATGATTTTTCCAACAGTCAAGTATGGATGTGAGAGTTGGACTATAAAGAAAGATAAACACCAAAGAATTGATGCTTTTGAATAGTGGTGTTGGAGAAGACTCTTGAGAGTCCCTTGGAGTGCAAGGAGATCAAACCAGTCAATTCTAAAAAAAAAATCAGTCCTGAATATTCATTGGAAGGACTGATGTTGAAGCTAAAACTCCAGTACTTTGGCCACCTGATGCGAAGAACTGACTCATTGGAAAAGACCTTGATGCTGAGAAAGATTGAAGGCAGGAGGAGAAGGGGATGACAGAGGATGAGATGGCTGGATGGCGTCACCTACTCGATGGACATGAGTTTGAGTAGACTTCTGGAGTTGGTGATGGACAGGGAAGCCTGGTGTGCCACAGTCCATGGGGTCCCAAAGAGTCAGACACAACTGAGCGACTGAACTGAACTGAATGTACTTTCATAAACATTTCTAACAGTTATCTTTGTTGTCTCTGATTCAAAGAATTATCAGTGAACAAATTTTAAGTAGCAATAATCCAACCCATGCAGATTTTGTAAAGGACTCTAACCAAGGTCTTCTCTCTTATTACAAAGGTAAACCCAATAAGCCAAGGAAACAGGCAGCAATGTATTTATTGGAAATGAACTAGACATTACATTAACGAAATGGAGATGTAACAATGCATGAAGCATAATTGGTGCAACATTTAAAAGATCACAAAATAGAAAGAAAATTCATTTTCAAAAGAAATATTGTATCCAAGGCAAGCCCTGAATACCATAATACAACTGATAACATTGACTGTGAAGATCCAGAATAAAATTTAAACTGAAACAACTGAAAGAAAAAGTTTCTTTTCCCAACTTGAAGGTTCCCTGGCTACCACCTGTGTATCATACACACTAGGTAATTTTCATCACCAGACAGTAACCAGATGATATTTATCATATTCCTCATAAGAAAATACCTCTCCTACAAATAGAGAAATTTGAGGGAAATCCAAGCAACAAAACGGTTGGTGGCCCCAACTGATTAGGTCAGCATTTTCTAGAATCTAGAAATTACATTAACTTTACTAGTAAGACTTCATTTTCTTCTGAGAAACTGCCTGGATGAGAGGGTGTGCTGATTGTTAACATTACATTTACTACACTACACTGAATCACTACATTCCACTGAGTAACTGGGCAGTGGGGGGTGGGGGCGGTGGCAGGTGAGAGGGTGTGTTCAGATCCTTATCCATTCATCAAACTGTTTCTGAAACTTTTATAGCTTTACTTTTCTACTCTGTAACACATTGTGTATAACAAAGCTGGTGTATAACAAACTCCCTTTGAAGAAAATTATCCCAGATAACCCATCTGTGATAATACAAGTACTGCAAAAAGTAGTGATGAAAAATATTGTTTGGAAAGGCAAAATTGCGGCATCCACTTTCCGAGGCACTGTCATAGAATCATCTCTGAAATGGAGAAATTCCATGTGTAAGTTAGAAATTGCTTTCCTCCCACTCACCCTGCATGCATGAATGTCTTCTTATAATCTCTGTGTAGACTGAGAAAGTCAGGAGTCCAAATGCAGAATTGTAGGTTTTAGAAAGGCTTTCTCTTTCCCTTCCCATGGATTTCAAGTTTGTTTTAAACATTCCACAGTTCTAATATATGCTCATGTGGAAGGGGAGAATGATTACAACTTATCAGAACTGTCAACTGACAAAAAAAAAAAAAAAGTATCTCAACACAGTATCTCATCTTTAGAAAACCAATCATAACTGCATTTCCTTACCCTCCATTTAAGGTAGAGAGAACTAAGACAAGAGTTCCCACATTTTAGTGGGAAATGGCAAATCCTTGCCACTAACTATGGCACCAAGTAGTTCATTCAGGAGAAATTTCAATAAAAAAGGTAGAAAGTTAATCTAGACAATTTACATGTGCTCAGTCGCTCAGCCATGTCCAGCTCTTTGTGACCCCATGGATGGTAGTCAGCCAGGCTCCTCAGTCCATGAGATTTTCCAGGCAAGAATACTGGAGTGGGTTGCCATTTCCTACTCCAGGACTAGACACTTTAGGTCCCAAATTAATTTCTAAGGACTGATATGTTTAGTTTAACAAAACGCTGGTCTAATTTACTAGAAAATTAGTAATGTTCTCTTTCACCTTGAGCTGGATGGGCAGACTCAGCCACTGTCTTGTTTCCTCCTTAAACATAACTAAAGTAATGCCTGACCAGACTCAAAGTGCATGTAGATGCGACATGCTCATTGGCACAAAGCAGGCAGCAGGGGAAGGCCCCCACTTTCCTGAAAAACTCAGAGGAGCTTTACTGGCAACCAGTTGTTTTCCTCATATATATATAATGTCAGTAGATTTTAAGACAGATGCACGTGAAGTTACACAAATGTTTCCACCTCTCCACCACTGAGTGAAACATGCCATTCTTTGGAGAAAAAAATACATTCATTTTTTTCAAGTATATTTCAATATACAAAGATGTTCTAGCTTTGTTTCACTACAAAGACAAACTGATGTCACATGCGTCCAAGGAGAACTTCACTTTAACTTCCCTTTGGTGTGGATTTCATGAAGTTTTGATTTCTTTTTTTAAAAAATTGCTCTAAATATGCATCTACTTTTATCTAAAAGCATGAACTCTTTATGTCCATTATATATATATATACATAGTCAACAAGGACAGCAAAAAACAGTCTACATATGTACAATGGTTTAGAACTGGCATGCTCTGAGGAGAGCAAGGGCCACTGGTTCTGACGAGCTCACAGCCGATTCAATGATTGTCAGCTCTGGTGGCCAGCAGCACGCACACTCCTCCAGACTGCAGCCTCCTTGAATGGTCACGTCCTGCTGAGGTGGCAAGTCTTCATGGCTTGTTTCCTGTCTTGGCTTTGTTGTTAGGGTTGCAGTTTAAGTCTCTCAGCAGTGGTTCGCAGTTGGCTAGAATATCTGCGGGCAGCAGCTTCCAGATCTGCTCCACTGCCTTCTGATAAGCCGTCTTCTCCTGTTCCAGGGTCCGGATCAAAGACTTCATTTTGGTCTCTCTGGTTAAAAGATTTTCCAGGTTGGACTCCAAGGTCTGAATTTTAGCGTGAGCTATCTGTTTGGGGCCAAAACAGAAACACAAAATCCAACAAATCAAAAATCTGAAGGCTTTGGCTCATTATCACAGCAGCAATCAGAACTTCTATATATTAGCTAATCATATTATATTATTATATACTATTTCTATAGTATAGAAAGCAAATACTCTGAAACCATCCATGACATGGCGGTTTTTATGGTTCTTAACTAGAGTTCTAGCAAAATACATCTCATTTCACTGAACACACCAAAAATGCAATATTAAATCATCATCCCTCAGGAGTGAGGGTACTCACTCCACACACAGGTCTTCTCGAGTGACTGGGATCTGACATGGAAAAATGAGATTCCTGACACTGCCCTAAGGTGCTAAAAGAGGGGGGTTTGCCCTCTGAGTGGAAATACAGGGTTTGCTCAACACATATGTGGGATCTTATCAGTTTTTACAGGTATTGGATGTGCCCACATAACCTGGGGACCAGAGGGGATGACAATATTGAACTGTGAATGAAAAAATTTGTAACCATTAATAAAAATCATCATAACATAAAGTAGGTACAAACCCACTTTCCCTAAATAAAGAAATGTTCAACGAATCATCACTGAAATATCCTAGTAATAAAGGACAATAGCCTGTTTATTTTTCTTTCTGAAAATAGACACTTGTTTCTTTTTAAAAAAATTTTATTGGAGTATAGTTGCTTTACAATGTTATGTTAATTTCTGCTGTAAAGTGAATCAGTTATACATATACATATGTGAAGTCACTCAGTCGTGTCCGACTCTTTGGGACATTGTGGACTGTAGCCCATCAGGCTCCTCCTCCCACGGGATTCTCCAGGCAAGAATACTGGAGTGGGTTGCCATTTCCTTCTCCAACATATACGTATATCCCCTCTTTTCTTGGATTTCCTTCCCATTTACGTCACCACAGGGCACTGAGTAGAGTTCCCTGTGCTATAGAGTAGGTTCTTATTAGTTATCTATTTTGTACACAGTACCCGTAATGTATACATGTCAATCTCAATCTCCCAGTTCACCCCCCTCCCCCTCCTCCACCTTGGTATCCATCACACACACACACACATAATCTAAAAACAATAAATGCTGGAGGGCTTCCCTGGCAGCTAAGCTGGTAAAGAATCTGCCTGCAATTCAGGAGACTCTGGTTCAATTTCTGGGTCTGGAAGATCCCCTGGAGAAGAGACAGGCTACCCACTGCAATATTCTTGCCTAGGGAATTCCCTGGACAGAGGAGCCTGGCAGGCTACAGTCCATGGTTAACAGAGTCAGACACAACTGAGCAACTTTCACTTTCATATAATTAACACCTCAAACAAAGATATAATTTGGTAAATAAATGCTGGAGAAGATGTGGAGAAAATGGAACCCTCCCACACTGTTGGTGTGAATGTCAACTGGTTCAGGCACTATGGAAAACAGTACACCGGTTCCTTAAAACACTGAAAAATAGAGCCTCCATATGATCCATCAATCTGACTCGTGGGCATATATCCAGTGAAAACCATAATTCAAAAAGATACACACAATGCAATGTTCATTGCAGCACTATTCACAATAGCCAGAACATGGAAGCAACCTAGATGTCCATCAGCAGAGGAATGGATAAAGAAGATGTGGCACCTATATACAACACCATAAAAAGTACCTAAATAGTACCATTTTCAGAGATGTGGATGGACCTCAAGACTGTCATATAGAGTGAAGCCAGTTCAAAAGAGAAAAAACAAGTATCACATAATAGCGCTTATACGTGGAATGCAGAGAAATGGTATGGATGAATTTATTTGCAAATCTTGTTTAAAAAATGATCTTTAGCAATGCACTAACACGACATTGTTGGCACTGTTTTGAATAGAAAAAGGCATAAAATGTTCTAGGGTCAGAGCTAATATAGGTGAAATGAAGGAGGCCAGTGTTTCTTCTTGGGGAGCAATTACTCTAGGAACCCCTCATTTCTAAGCTATTACTCTCCTAGCTATCCTTCGGAGGAGTTACCACACATCAAAGCAGGGTTTTAGTGTTCCCTAGTTTGGAGACATGTGCAGTGTTGACAAAGTGACAGGTAAGCAGAAACCAAGGAGCTATTGGGTACTTTAGTTCTAACTCAGAATCCCTCTCCCCACACTCCCTACCCCCAACCCAGTGGCTCCCTGGAAGCTTTCCTTTCTCACCGCCCCCTCCTCCGATCACACAGAAACCCCACTTTTTGAGGCTTGGATACATAGCACACTTCACATAGGTTACAGATGTGCAATATTACTTTACAGTAAATCACTTATCACATTTGTAAGAGCACACTGATAAATAAATACATAGTTTATATTCTGAAAAAACTGTGAGAGAGCTCATCCTTAGGTAGGTTGATAAGAAGTCCAAGGCCCTTGAGGAAGAAGGGCCCAAGGCCTTAGAGAAGGAGAAAGGGGTCTGGGGCTCTCAAGAAGGAGAAAAGGAGAAACTTTTTTTCTACATTGCTTTGTCTTAGTCAATATAACAATGTATCTTGCTCAAGGACATGTTTCTCCTTAACAAGAACCTTCTGACTAATCTTGTCATTTTAAGATGCATATTATGGGAGTGGGTCTGGTAAGACCTTTCTTTCTATTGTTAGCTCCAATCCTGTTATCTTAAAATGTAAATTGTGGGAGTGGGTCTGGTAAGACCTTTACAACCTTGAGACATTCTTTGGATTTACTGTAATAACCTATTGAAAAAGTATATAACTCCCTTGCTGAAACTAGTAAAGGGGGCATTCTCAGGACCCCTTCTGATGTCTATGTCAGAAGCTTTCTCTGTCCCTTTTTCACTTTAATAAAACTGCTACACAAAAGCTCTTGAGCGATCAAGCCTGGGTCCTGGCTAAATCTTCTTTGGAGATCACCACATTAAGCTATCAGCTGCAAAGTCTTTCATGGCAAGGATTACATGTTACCTGTTTTCATTCAATTTTCTCCTTTCCATTTCTGGGAATTTTACTCCAGACAGTTCTCGTCTTCCCCAGTCAGATTTCTACAAATAACTGCTAGCTGGTCTCCCTACCGCCTCTCCTTGTTCTAATCTGTCCTCATCAAGGTTTTTCCAGATTGATCTTCCTAAAGTATGGTTCAAAATTTTTGAGAGATTTCTCTCTCAACATGATGAAAGCTGTGTTCTTATACTTGACCTTGAAAGTTATTTACAAATCTGCCTCCATCATGTTTACCCCCCTTCTCCCCAATGTAAATCTTAAATGGATTTAAGTTTCCTCTAAGTTCTGCCTTATTGGGGCCTCCCTGGTGGCTCAGTGGGTAAAGCATCTGCCTACAATGTGGGAGACCTGGTTTCAATTCCTGGGCTGGGAAGATCCCCCGGAGAAGGAAATGGCAACGCACTCCAGTACCCATGCTGGGAAAAATCCCATGAACAGAGAAGCCTGGTGGGCTACAGTCCATTGGGTCACAAAAGAGTCAGACACAACTGAGTGACTTCACTTTTACTCACCTCACTAAGTTCTACCATATTTTCCAGCTTTCAACACTCCCCACTCCTTACTCATTCCTCCCACAAAGCCTCTAGAGTCCAGCTCAAGCCCCAAGACTCCCAGAGCTTTCCCAGTTTCCTCTAGTCAATCCCTCCAAACTTGAACTTAAACCAAACACGTGCAGTACCCAATAGGTTTTGAATCAGATTCTGCTCTGAACTGCCATTTAATTATTTTGTGAGAGGAGATTTTCTCTCCCAATTGATACTTAAATCAGCATGTGCATTTGTAGCCCCCAGGGCACTTGGACACAATCTGATACACAAGTCAACAGTCAGCAATGGCTCAATCTATACCACAGCTCTATCCTTCCTGGGATGGTTCTACGTAGGAGAGGAGGCACTCAATAGCTTTTATGGTCAAATTGTTATCTCTTTACCTGTAATTTTTCTAGAAGGTCCATGTTTTGTCTTTTCAGTTGGCTGTTGGCCCTCTCCAGCTTCTCCATGGGCTCACTCTCCTCACAAGCATAGGAAGATTCTTGGAGTTCATCCTGCAGCACGTGATACTCCACCTCATAGGCATGCAGCTGTTTAGAAATATCCATCTCAAAAACCTGCAGTGAAAACAGGGGTCAGTCTGACTTTCAGGATGTACACAAAGATACACCTGTGTATCCAAGGTGCATTTCCCAATACTTCTTAATGAGGAACAGTGTGACATACCAAACAAAGGGAATTGTAACAAATGTGACTGTCAAATAAAGACAAACAGATCATCTCTATACAACTGACACATTCTCAGGAGGAGGCCAAGACACTAGAGAAAGTTAATGTCCAAAGATATTTTGCAACCAAAATACACATAATCTAGGAATGGTCTCCCAAAGTGTAGCTTACCAGATAAACATGAGTAACTGAGTAACTCTTATACAAGTTGGAGATCATCTTTGCTGGTTAATAAGCAAAACTGCATAGGGTATTTCTATAATAATAAGCTCAAAAGCCCTTCTAATTATTTGTCAAGGAGGTAGAAAGGGCTTGTACTAAGTATTTTCATCCATTTTCTAATCCATGCAAGTCTCTTTGAATTCACTAACATATCCTACCAGAGAGAGAATCTTTAAAATTGCACACCCTGGAAACTATACATACGTATTCAATCTCTCAGTCATGTCCAACTCTGACACCATGGACTTGTAGCCTGCCAGGTTCCTCTGTCCATAGGATTTTCCAGGCAACAATACTGGAGTGGGTTGCCATTTCCTTCTCCAGGGGATGTTCCCGACCCAGGGATCAAACTCGCATCTCCTGCATCGGCAGGTACATTCTGTAACACTGAGCCACTTGGGAATTGTGCACTGTATAAGAGCTGTTTAATTGCAGCTGCCTCTGCTCTCCCATATTGTCACCCATTAGGAAGACAGTTTGCTTCAAAGTTAGAGAATAAGTAACTCCTCCTCAGTCTAAACTTGCAAGAGAAAGTGAGCTGCCATTTAAGCACTGGTATCCATACTAACACTGTTGGGAGAGAAGAAACCACAAAAAATCTCACTGACTTACCTGCACTATTACTATTAGAGATACTCAAATCTTAGAATTGAAATGATATTTCGTGACAATATTGTTACTCTTTTTAAATAAGCATCTTTTTTAACCCCTACCCAGTGACTATGAACACAGTGGACTATACTATACAACCCTTAAAAATGAGAGCATTAATATATTTACTGGCATGCAAAAATGTCCAATAATCTACAAATATTTTAATAAAAAATCATTACACAACAGCATGTACAGTATAATTAGAGATTGTAAGAGGATATTTAAGATGTTTTAAATCTCAAGCTATTGAGATTTGAAACTTTACTTTCTTCTTTATGCTGTTCTGCATTATTTGCATTTTTATAGTAAATAAAACTCATCAAAGTCTCCTTTAATATTAACAGTTCATTTTTGTCCAATTGCTAAGTTGTGTCCTACTCTTTGAAATCTACTCTTTGCAGTATGCTAGGTGCCCCGTCCTTTACTATCTCCCAGATTTTGCTCAGATTCATGTCCATTGAGTTGGTGATGCTATTTAACCATCTCATCCTCTGCTGCCCCTTTCTCCTTCGACCTTCAATCTTTCCCAGCATCAGGGTCTTTTCCAATGAGTCAGCTCTTCACATCAGCTGGCCAATGTATTATTCCATAGTTAATTCTACTGGCTAGAAAGTTATCTCTAATATCAAGTCCAAATCTATCAGCCAATAACATATCAAATAACCATAGTAATAATCTCCAAAGCTAAGCAGCTCCCTCATTAATCTTAGAAAGGAGAGGTGATCTAATTTCAAATCAAACTTCATCTCTCTCTAAAACCACAATCTCTGACTACTTGCCATCCCCAAAAGATATTTCTGAAGAATTAGGGAATAAGTGAATATGTAAATAAAATTTATATTTTTCTATTTCCAGAGCATCTTAACAAATAAAAAATATTCACAAGTATTTACAAAATAATCTGACTGTGATTTCAATTCCACACATGTGGTAGAAAGAAAGTTTTACATGTAATAAAATGAGTTCTTGTTATAGACTTGTATAGAATGATACGAAATTCTTCAACTGAGTTGGTTACATTCACCCCTAAAAACAATGTTATTTCCATTCTGTAGAGAAGGAAGCTGAAACTCAGAGAGGTTGCCCTCACCTGCCCAAAGTCACACAGCTAGTAGATAGCTGAACACTAGCAGAAGATCTCGGAGAAGGCGATGGCACCCCACTCCAGTACTCTTGCCTGGAGAATCCCATGAACAGAGGAGTCCGGTAGGCTGCAGTCCATGGGGTCGCGAACAGTTGGACATGACTGAGCGACTTCACTTTCACGCATTAGAGAAGGAAATGGCAACCCACTCCAGTGTTCTTGCCTGGAGAATCCCAGGGACGGGGGAGCCTGGTGGGCTGCCATCTATGGGGTCAGGCAGAGGACACGACTGGAGCGACTTAGCAGCAGCAGCAGCAGCAGCAGATCTGAGACTCCCTTTCTCTTGCTCTAAACTCTGTCTTTTATCTGCTATCCCAAGGGCCTCTTGGAAAGTCGTAAATTTTGTCAGTACTCATAAAGCATGATTGCTTTATTTACAAATTTGGTCTTAAGTATATTCATGTCATCTGAACAACAATATATAACTGCCACTTACCTGGTCCCTATGAGAATCAGGGACTAGGTATATGATATGCTGATTACCCTCTGTTTGCTTCCATTCTCTGCCCTCATCCATTCTCAGTACCCTAGGAGGCAGACCCCTCTGACCTGCATTCCCCACACTTTCCTTCCTGCTGATTTCTGGTTCAGTTCAGTTCAGTTTAGTTGGTCAGTCATGTCCGACTCTTTGTGACCCCATGGATTGCAACACACCAGGCCTCCCTGTCCATCACCAACTCCTGGAGTGAACTCAAACTCATATCCATTGAGTCGGTGATGCCATCCAACCATTTCATCCTCTGTCGTCCCCTTCTCCTCCTGCCTTCAATCCTTCTCAGAATCCGGGTCTTTCCAGTGAGTCAGTTCTTCGCGTCAGGTGGCCGAAGTTTTGGTGTTTCAGCTTCAGCATCAGTCCTTCCAATGAACACTCAGGACTGATTTCCTTTAGGATGGACTGGTTGGATCTCCTTGGAGTCCAAGGGACTCTCAAGAGTTTCTCCAACACAACAGTTCAAAAGCATCAATTCATCGGCACTCAGCTTTCTTTATAGTCCAACTCTCGCATCCATACATGACTACTGGAAAAAAACAGTAGTTTGACTAGACGGACCTTTGTCGGCAAAGGAATGTCTCTGCTTTTGAATATGCTGTCTAGGTTGGTCATAACTTTTCTTCCAAGGAGCAAGCATCTTTTAATTTCCTGGCTGCAGTCACCATCTGTAGTGATTTTGGAGACCCCCAAAATAAAGTCTGTCACTGTTTTCACTGTTCCCCCATCTATTTGCCATGAAGTGATGGGACCAGATGCCATGATCTTAGCTTTCTGAATGTTGAGCTTTAAGCCAACTTTTTCACTCTCCTCTTTCCTCCTCATCAAGAGGCCCTTTAGTTCCTCTTCACTTTCTACCATAAGGGTGGTGTCATCTGCATATCTGAGGTTATTGATATTTCCCCCGGCAATCTTGATTCCAGCTTGTGCTTTATCCAGCGCAGCATTTCTCATGACTTCTGGTTGGGTATAGCCAATAGCAAAGGTCATCAGGAGATCAAAAGGGGCAGAGGAAAGAGGTTGGTAACTTCTCCCCTGCTCCTTCCCTGTCTTGCTCACCAAGAGTACAGCAACCTCCAGAGAGCCTGCCTCCAGACTTCCGGCACTCACTGGNTTATCCAGCGCAGCATTTCTCATGACTTCTGGTTGGGTATAGCCAATAGCAAAGGTCATCAGGAGATCAAAAGGGGCAGAGGAAAGAGGTTGGTAACTTCTCCCCTGCTCCTTCCCTGTCTTGCTCACCAAGAGTACAGCAACCTCCAGAGAGCCTGCCTCCAGACTTCCGGCACTCACTGGGCCTGGCAGCCCTATCATATCCTCCTTCTCCTCATGCAGCACCAGGGATATGAACAGTTCCCTCTGTCACTGGTTCCTAAGTGCCTGGACATCGTGTCTTGTTCCCTTAACCCTGCCCACACTCCTGTAAATCGTACCCTCCCTTGAGTTGCTGGAGGTAGACCCTGTTTCCTGCAAGGGACCTGACTAATAAAGCATGTTTCATTTAAGCCTCACAAAAGGTCTTGGGTCAGAACTGTCCCATTTTGCAGGTGAGAACACTAGGGTTCAGAAGGCTAGAGTGATGTATACAAGACAGACAACTAATAAAAGATCTGGAAGTTGATGGGGAATGCAAGACTGTCTAATTCCAGTTTTCATTCCTGTCATGTGTACTCCTCATATATTTTAAAACAGAATTGGTGATTCAGATGGTAAAGAATCCGCCTGCCAATGCAGGAGACTCAGGTTCGATCTCTGGGTGGGGAAGATCCCCTGGAGAAGGGAATAGCAATCCACTCCAGTATTCTTACCTGGGAAATCCCACGGATAGAGAAGCCTAGTTGGCTGCAGTCCATGGAGTCATAAAGAGTCGGACACAACTCACAGCAAGATTACAAAGCGAAGTGCTTCTCAGCTTATTCATTTATTAGCTCTTCCTGACCTGCCTCTTGAGAAACCTGTATGCAGGTCAGGAAGCAACAGTAAGAACTGGACATGGAACCACAGACTGGTTCCAAATAGGAAAACGAGTATGGCAAGGCTGTATATTGTCACCCTGCTTATTTCACTTATATGCAGAGTACATCATGAGAAACACTGGACTGGAAGAAACACAAGCTGGAATCAAGATTGCCGGGAGAAATATCAATAACCTCAGATATGCAGATGACACCACCCTTATGGCAGAAAGTGAAGAGGGACTTCACTTTTTTAAAAAGCCTCTTGATGAAAGTGAAAGTGGAGAGTGAAAAAGTTGGCTTAAAGCTCAACATTCAGAAAACGAAGATCATTGCATCTGGTCCCATCAGTTCATGGCAAATAATGGGGAAATAGTGGAAACAGTGTCAGACTTTATTTTGGGGGGCTCCAAAATCACTGCAGATGGTGACTGCAGCCAGGAAATTAAAAGACACTTACTCCTTGGAAGAAAAGTTATGACCAATCTAGATAGCATATTCAAAAGTAGAAACATTACTTTGCCGACAAAGGTCCATCTAGTCAAGTCTATGGTTTTTCCAGTGGTCATGTATGAATGTGAGAGTTGGACTGTGAAGAAAGCTGAGAGCCAAAGAATTGATGCTTTTGAACTGCTGTGTTGGAGAAGACTCTTGAGAGTCCCTTGGACTGCAAAGAGATCCAACCAGTCCATTCTAAAGGAGATCAGCCCTGGGATTTCTTTGGAAAGAACTCTAGTACTTTGGCCTCCTCATGGGAAGAGTTGATTCATTGGAAAAGACTCTGATGCTGGGAGGGATTGGGGGCAGGAGGAGAAAGTGACGACATAGGATGTGATGACTGGATGGCATCATTGACTTGATGGATGTGAGTCTGAGTGAACTCCAGGGGTTGGTGATGGACAGGGAGGCCTGGCGTGCTGCGATTCATGGGGCCGCAAAGAGTCGGACACAACTGAGTGACTAAACTGAACTGAACTGAACTCTCTCAGTTCTACCTTCAGTCTTACCACTGTTCTAAATTGAAAAACTCATGAATCACCTTGTCTGGGCACAGCCACACAATGTCACAAGGAGAACTTACACAATAGTTTCATTTCTAGATAAAATGTATCTGATCAAATTTTAATATGATCAAGCAAAACACATGTTTATGCTAAAACATTTAATAATATAATTAGTAGAGAAACTGTTATATAATCTTATACCTTATTATTACCATTTAAATCATACCTGGGTGATTATTTTTTCCATTTCAGATGAATTCATATCGGGGAGAGTGATTTTAAGGAATTCAACAATATTTTCAAAGTTTTCACATTCCATTATGAGTGTCTCTTGGTTGCTCAGCAGGCTTAGGGCAACCTTAAATATAACTTCAGTTCCCTGAAGAAAAATAATATCTGAAAAAAAAAGATATATAATTTTCATGATCAAAATTATGCCTCTACTATTGTAAAACATGACCTCTGTGTGATGATGGGGTTTTTTGCATGGTTGTGTGTTTGTGTATATGTGTATGGTGGTTGTTTTAATTACTGCAACAGAACCACAGAATATTTTGCAAAATAAAACTGGTCAAAATAACCTAGTTTGAATTAAATAATAATATGACAAAAACAAATAAACAGTTGTTTAACTATTCTTCTTATTTAGGAAACTCAGATAAGGTCAGTGTAAAAAAGAAAAATAAAAATTATATATTTGCTTGCTCACGTATTTATAATTTTTAGTGCAGCAGCAGCAGTTGCAAATTTAACAGAGACTGATATTTAGATTTTCTTCATAAGGAGAATACAAAAACAAGTCAACATAATCAATAGTTTAGGATTATTTAAGCTCTCATCACCATAATATAAAATTACAAAAACCAGTTAATATGTAATTAAACCTGTCCTAGGGAAAAAAAATTAAAGAAAAAAAAACTTTAAAAGAAAAATCAAAATCAGGGTATAACCTAAATCAGAAGAGAAAAAGAAAGGCTACCCTAACTCTGAGAGTGAAAGTGAAGGTGCTCTGTTCTGTCCAACTCTCTGCCACCCCATGGACCGTAGCCCACCAGGCTCCTCTGTCCTTGGGATTTTCCCAGGCAAGAGTACTGGAGTGGGTTGCCATGACCTTCTCCAGGGGATCTGCCTGACCCAGGGATCAAACCCGGGTCTCCTGCATTGCAGGCAAACGCTTTACGTCTGAGCCACCAGAGCTTCACCCTAACTCTGAACTTTGCTCCAAACAAATGTAAACACCCAATAGTTTTGAAAAGTAGCAAATACTTTTGTATGAGCATTCCTCTCAATCCATGCCATTCTGCAGTCAGTAATAAACAAGAGGGAGTTGTTTAAAATGAGGGAACCATGAAACAATCACTTCAAACATGCTCATTCTTCTTGCTCACACATCTTTCCCTTTGCTGACAGTGTCTTCTTCGCTCAGTTCTAAGAATGGAGTGGCTGTTGTAGAGCTGACAGCATCATTCATATTCTCTTAGCAAAAAACAGATGACTGGGGAGATATGTTTCCTGAATTCAGTATCAAGCTTCCTAGGGTAAGTCAGAGAGAGATACCCTAAATATCATTTTGGATTTGATAAGCTATTTCCTGATAAGAACATATATGAATGAAAGGATTTATAGAAGACCTATAAATAGAAACCCAAGCTCCAAAGAAAACTTCCCTGGAGAANTGTTTCCTGAATTCAGTATCAAGCTTCCTAGGGTAAGTCAGAGAGAGATACCCTAAATATCATTTTGGATTTGATAAGCTATTTCCTGATAAGAACATATATGAATGAAAGGATTTATAGAAGACCTATAAATAGAAACCCAAGCTCCAAAGAAAACTTCCCTGGAGAAAAAGCAATCGTGTATGCTCAATAAAAATATGGAAATCTGGTAAATATTTGATTCTGGGCATCCTTGTTTTACTCTTTTGCTGCACTTTGCCTACAAATTGTATCAGCACTAATGCAGTGTCTAATTTTTAAAACCACAGCCCCTAGTAAGAAGGACACAGTACACTGTAACCTGGTGTTATGTATACATATTACATGTATCACTATATCTTCAGGCTTCCCTGGTGGCTCAGATGGTAAAGAATCCGGCCACAATGTAGGGAGACCTGGGTTCAATCCCTGGGTTGGGAAGATCCCCTGGAGGAGGACATATCTTCAAATTTGAAGTTTCTCCAAATAACTTTTTTTTCCCCTGTAACTGATATATTCTCTTTATTCTATTTTAGTTCATTTTTTCCAACCCTGGTAATGACCTACAATCAGGCCAATACTTACAATTTGACCAAAAGCTTCAATTTAGCAAAAGCAAAGATATAAATACTGTCTACTTGCACTACGGGTACTAGATAGATGAGTGGAACAGAAAAACTGGAAGCCTCTTCTGAGGTCATCAAGCTCTTAACTTTAGAATAAACCTCTGCTAAAGAGTAGTTTTTTAAAAGATGGTTTGCTTTTTAAATAACAGATTTAGACAAACCTAACTAAAGAGGTGTGATAGATTTAAAAGCCTCATAAGGTAACATAAGCTGTGACACACTCTCTTTTTACTACACTGTGAAGCAAAGCAGCAACTCAACAACTTGCCCTGGGTCCAACCAGCTGGGCACCCAGTGTTAGAGATGGGCACCACCTCTGTACTGGCATGATAGGAGGGCACTTAAAGCAATAAAACAGGAATTCCAATTACCTTGTTGACAATAAAAAGTCACATTAACAAGTGCCATTAGAAACAACATTGAAAGAGGTTGCTTCCATTAACCCAGTCAGAGAACATGCTGTCTCTCTGTGCTTTGAATCCAGGTTGAAGGGGACAATGGGGAAGGAAAAACAAAAAAGATAGGAAAGATGTGCATAAAAATCTGAAAAAAATTATACAGTAGAAATCCTTAGTTCATATATTTTAAAAATTATATTGTGATTTTTTTAGGTATAAGTGAAAATAAGAATTCCATTAGTGTTTACTCAAATACAGGAGCTCAACTCTTCTTTCCCTTTGCATTTCAATTTAAGACTAAAATGGTTTCAAATTACTCTCAGAATGGAGCCAGGCACATTTATTAAATTCCATTAGCAATTTGTGATTCTGTGACACGATGCTAGATAAAACAATTGTAGCACCTTATGGCTAGAAGTATACCCTTTGGAATAAATAACACTGTTCCAGTTGATCATTGGCGTCTCTTACCAAACACTCTGGCTACAAATCCTAATGGAAATTGAGAGGCAAACAATGTGAGGAACCAGGGGGCAGCATAAAGACTGGGGCTGATTTCATTTTCTTCAAGATGATTGTAGAGATCTCTGTGATAATCATGAAGGAGCCTGGACAGCTGGTACATTTGAATCTAAAGTTAATTTGGAGAAGAAAAATAAAATATTATGCATTTATCTGAGTACACATAAAATAAATACTGTTTAATTTCATTATTCTAATATTTAATAACTAATTCATGTATATTAGAGAAACAAAAGCAATATTGTTTTATTATTATGTTAAAGCTGACAAATCCAAGTTTGTTTAACTGAGATCATAAAGCAAGTCACTATAAGTCCATCTATGACTAGAGAGCACATTTCTCTATCACGTGTGTTTTGGTATTGCCATGTATACATGGAAATGGTAATTATTCCTCCTGTAGGAAGGTATGGCTTTTGGAATTTAGTCAGAACTGTCCTGGCTCAGGACTCTCATGGAAGGTCCATTCTAATTTCAGACCAGTTCCAGAAAAGCTTCCATTCAAGAGAATCTACCACATCTAGTTCAGAAACAAGACCCTGTCTCTCTTTGCTGGGTCCAGCATTGGATTTATGACAGAACCCACGAGGCAACCTGCACTGCTAGGATACTGTCAGGCTTAGAAGGTTAAGGAGCCAGAAACTTGAACTGTGATTCCTAATATCTAAGATATTCCAGCAGCATATTTTCTCTAACACAGGAGATTAAAGCAAAAAGTGCAGTCCCAATGTTTATTGTACTGTAAGAAATTATTTCACTAAGAAACACAAGCTGGAATCAAGATTGCCGGGAGAAATATCAATAACCTCAGATATGCAGATAATACCNGAAGGGAATGACAGAGGATGAAATGGCTGGATGGCATCACTGACTCAATGGACGCGAGACTGAATGAACTTCGGGAGTTGGTGATGGACAGTGAGGCCTGGCGTGCTGCGATTCATGGGGTCACAAAGAGTCAGACACGACTGAGTGACTGAACTGAACTGAACTGAGGAATCAACTGTCAGATGATAAAGAATCCACCTGCATGCGGGAAACCTGGATTTGATCCCTGGGTTGGTAAGGTCCCCTGGAAAAGGGAAAGGCTACCAACTCCAGTATCCTGGCCTGGAGAATTCCACAAACTGTGTAAGTCCATGGGGTTGCAGAGTTGGACACGACTGAGAGACGTTCACTTTCATGAATTACTGTATTTGATTTCTCTACCCTGAAATCAGGATTTCCGTATACCCTTCATAAGAACTGACAGCTGAAACCTAACATTCAGAGCAAAACCCTATCTCCCTGCCAAAAATTCCATCCTGAAGAAGTATTAAAAAATGGAGCACTCCCTCTCTTCTCATCCTCTCAAGAAAACACCACTTACAATAACATTCATAGAGTGAAAATAAAGTATCACTTTGCCCAAGGATTGATAAGATTGAAATACTACATGCAAATACTGATCACTGGGAACCAGTAAAAAGTATATTTTAAAAGCACTTTAAAATATATTAGTTCTTATCTAAAGCATAATATTATGACGAACTCAGCATCACGTCTACCTCATTGCACAGGAGGAGAACCCTGACACATTTTTCTCTTTAAAGCCTTCCTTTATATTTTTATGTCTGAAAGCTTTAAATTGCAAGGTAGTGGTTGTTTAAGATATCATATCTACAGTGAAAACTTTAACTTTTTGTTAGAAAACAGCATGTTAAGGAAAGTGAAGTTTAAACTAGCGAGGAGAAATGTATAAACAGAAAGTTTGAAATGTAATAATGTCAGTGAATACACTACTTAACTGAAAAATCTTAATGTTTTTCTTCAGAACGTAAGAAAAGCAGACTCTGAAAAAGCACCACTGACACTGACCATGTGCCACGGGCGGAGTTCCTCACGCCGGCCCCCGGCAGCCCATGGCAACCATGTTTTCCTCTATAAAGCCCTGTCTACTCTTAAGGTGGGGGGAGACAGAAAGTTTGAGAAGAAACACGATATATATATTTGCCACTGATGCACTCAAAGTAAAAGAATAAGGCATTATAATTTTAGATTTTAAATAAAATATCTATGATTCTTTTCAACTGATAAGGGGAGGGAAAGTGAACAAAGATGATACTTTCTCCAGGCAACTGGTAGACTTAGGAAATAGGGACTTGAGGACACACGCAAATGGCTTACTTATCTGCTTCAGAAACTATGGAAAAGTTACTCTGCCTATGGGTGTCATACACTTACCAGCTTAGCAAAATCGCAAATCCCACGCTAAAACCATGAACTAAAATATACCTCTGCCTTTATCCAAGTTCCGAGACAATGGGCCCAAATTTCTTTAAATCTTTACTGTAAATCAGAAGAGGGCTCCACTAAGATTTTTATACCCGTTTCTTGTGAAGACCCACCACTCACCTGCAGCGACATCATGTCAGGTCGGTACTGCTTGCGGAAGCCCAGGTCATACATGAGGAATTTCAGCATTTCAAAGGCTTGCTCTTCACTCATGTGCAGAAGCAAGACTCCAGCCACAAAGCTGATCCCCTGACAGTAACCCACTTCTTTGTCCAGTAATGAGTAGGCTTTCAAGAGATTAAAGAGCGACAGCTGCCCTGCCCCAAGCTGTGCTGAAAAGTAAGGATGAGTAGGAAATGTTCTCCCTGCAGAAAAAGAAAAATATCTTTGAGATGTCCTGATGCTTTGGAGTCCAGGGTGAAACTGCAATTCAGCAATTTCGAGGAATAAATCAACGCTCTTTTCCAATACTGAATACCACCTGGAGTACCCACCCCTCTAACTGAGTCTTTCTCCCCTAGAGAGTCCCAAGTCCTCTTATCATATACATGGAGATCACCCCATCTCCATGCATATGATACAGGAGCAAATGACTGATGCTAATAAGCACTTATTTTTAGGGGAAAAAAGTTCATAAACAAATCAAAGACATATTCAGAAAAGATCTCAGGGAATAGAATATAAAACTTATTCTGATTGTAAATCAAGGCTAATTCTAAGTTCACATAGAAACCACCCACTAATTGAAATCAAACCAGTCAATCCTAAAGGAAATCAATCCTGAATATTCACTGGAAGGACTGAAGCTGAAGCTCCAGTACTTTAGCCAGCTGGTGCAAAGAGCTGACTCATTGGAAAAGACCTTGATGCTAGGAAAGATTGAAGACAAAAGGAGAAGGGGAAGATGGAGGATGAGATGATTTGATAGCATCCCCGACTTAATGGACATGAATTTGAGCAAACTCTAGGAGATACTGGAAGACAGAGGAGTCTGGTGTGCCACAGTCCACGGGGTCACAAAAAATAGAACACAACTTAGCGACAGAACAATAACTGATAGCAGAATTCTACAGATGGTATCATATAATTTAAGAAGAAATCTTAGTAGTCCATAGCAGATTCCCTTCTGCTTTTCTTATATTATGACAGAAGAGGGACTTTTTTGGGTTGTTTTCTTTTATAGTCAGTCTATCATTCAGGAAATACCCCAGTTTTTGTTTGTGCTTTTTTTTTTTCCAACTATTCTTGGTTTTCTGTTTCTTAAACTACCTCCATCCATGAGTTGGACACGACTGAGTGACTGAACTGAACTGAACTGATCCATGAGCCATGCAGACCTCTTTTATTTTCAGTATAATCCAAGAAGGTCAAGGATAATGGAGGGCCAAGCTGATTTAAAATAAACTCCCCTCTAAAATTGACTTCTGTGTACAAAATTACCATAGAGACACTTCAGCAAGCAAGTTAGTCCTGGATCACTAAAAAGTTGGTATAAACACTGAAACAAACCCATCTTCACCCCTAAAGCTGTATACAGTGGTTTGGGACTTTCCTTGTATCATGAAAATGAAGGGAGTGTTAGCTTCCTTGTGCAATGATTACTCATGACAGTTAGAACTTGTAAGAAGGCCAGATTTTCTAATGTTTTCCACCAGATTTGCTTAAAAGTGATTCGCCCACACACACACCCAGGAACTGATAAGATTATTTCTGCAGAGCAAATTAAGGGGGAAGATATGAGAAATTAACAAGAACGTGCTGAGGAAACACAGATGACTATGAGCAAAGTCAAAAAAGCAATTTTTTTAATTATCATTTTACTTTTTCACTTAAAATGCTTGTTACAGAAACCTATAAATATACTGTCCATCCAAGACATTAATTCTGGTTCTATTTTTTTCCGACCAGGCTTTTTTTCCCCTGTAACATGAACTCATCATCTCCTTATCTTTTAGCATATCTTGACTAGCTCTAAATTCGACATTCCAATTTCTAGACTCATTATCCATTTCCGGTCACAGAACCACACATCTGCGGGGATTCACAGTGATTGACTGGTTCATTGTCCTCATTTAAGAGAGAGGATTGAAACTCAGAAGCAAAGTAATTTGCCTAAAACTACTGTTCAGTGATAACATCAGGACAAAAAATGAAGTTTTCAGTTTCTCAGTAAAATTCTCCTTTTCAATTCTACTGGGCTCAAAAATTTAATTGGCCTTTTCCCAACAGAAGTTGTTTGTCATCCAAAGGAGCAGAGGTCAGTTTTGCCCTGTGATTTTTATATAACCTGAAATGAGTGACCTCTCAATGTAAAGTAATCCCTTGTTTTCCCATATGGGCTGAAATAACATATCTGGCCACCTTAAAATAAATCAACTTTTAGGGATATATATAAGATAATTCAAATGTCAATGTCAATTTAATTCAGTAAGTTACATATTTTTAAATAATAGAATATAACATTAATTTAGAGAAAAATTAGAGACAACATTATTTTTTAAATTATTACACCATTTTGCTTTCCATAAGTTATTTGAAACTCAGCTTTTAAAAGGGTGACTTTATAATGCTGCCATAAATGCTGGAAATTCATATAACAGTAGGACAGTTAATTCTTATTTCATCCTCCAAAGATGTATTCATGATTTTCCACAACCTAACCACATACTGTATTGCTTTTTAAAGGCTTATTAAAAGCTTGTTTTCAGCAATATGTCCAGGAATACTTAGTAGACTTTGTTAAATTTTTGGTGCCCCTTTAAACCTGCTCTAGTCTATTTCACGGAGAAGGCAATGGCAACCCACTC
This sequence comes from Neotragus moschatus, assembly GCA_006410615.1. Lineage (NCBI taxonomy): Eukaryota > Metazoa > Chordata > Mammalia > Artiodactyla > Bovidae > Neotragus > Neotragus moschatus. The sequence goes on along the minus strand of SJYA01001750.1, from coordinate 554,821 downwards.
CAGTACTCTCGCCTGGAAAATCTCATGAATGGAGGAGCCTGGTAGGCTGCCGTCTGTGGGGTCTCACAGAGTCGGACACGACTGAAGCGACTTAGCAGCAGCAGCAGCCTATTTCAAAATCAGTGCTGACTGAAATAATAATTGTCTATCCCAAAGAAAAATCAGTTGGTCAAAAAACAAGAACTGAGAGTACCCGAGAACATGACCTTTATAATGACTCAGACACAAGATGACTCTTTTCAGAATACAAGTCTGAGGATAAAGACTTCACTCCACACGCAGGCATTCAGGGTATCCTCAACCAGACATAAGGCCTGTATGCCCTTAGGAAAGAACAAAGTCAGCAACTCTGCAGGCCAACAGATCTTTATCAATACCAAAAACAAAATTAAAAAAAAAAAATTCAACAAAAGGACCTATTGTCTACTTTCGTAAATTAGAATCAATACGGCAGACATACCTAAATCCACGAGGATAGCATGTTGCTGAGCCGTGAGCTGTTTTAAAAGCTCTTTATAGGATATGTCAGGAGGTTGTTGTTTATTAGGCAATCTGTGTCTCAGACGATATTGCAAAGCTAGGAACTGCCAGATTTCTCCTCGTCGACTTTTGGGAACACCTGCAATCAAAGAGATAAGAAAGCAACGCCTTGAAGACTGGAGTGATGTTCCTAAATCACAACTGATTAACTATAATGCTTCAAATAGGCAGCCATACCACTACATACACACAGCCATACATAGACGTGTCCTGTGTGCCATGCTAACCACACAGTATGCAAGCATATTTTGACAGGTTTAATCCTCTAGCTGCTGCCTTACAAAAGAAAACCCTCAAATAATGAGGAAAATAATGGCAATATTAACAAGAACACCAGCCACTACTGACTGAGAGCCTAAAACAACATGTATTGAAGAGGTGTAGCTTTTGAACATTGCAATTACAGAAACTGCACCTCAACTATTCACAGGTGCTTAATAAGACAGGTAATTACTACTATCTGTACTTTACAGATGGCAGAGCTAAGGCAGAATGAGGCTAAGTCACTTCCCAGGCTCTCATAGCTAGTGCAGTTGAGAATCCAAACTCTAGTTTCAGAGGCCAAATTCTAAAATACTGAAATGAATGACTGCTTATTTTCACCTTTTATTTGGTTTGAAGCTAGTAACAAATGCTAATATTCATACTCTGATTTCTAAATATCTGTCATTAAAAAGTAACTTTGTAAAAGAGAATTAGATAGCATTTTTACAGTCCACAAAAAAATGAAATAAAAATGGTAAATACAATACAAAGGGAGTGCTCCAGAACGTCACTCAGCCTTTGAGAAGAAAGTAGCTAGGCTATACAATGCTTCCTTCATTCATGTATAATGAAATAGTAACTCCAGTGTGCTTGAAAACCAAAAACAAGCAATTCAAAGTATGTTAAAACTATGTTTTTTATGCTAAGGGACCTGAAGTAAAGCACTAGGAGGGACATAATTCAATTTTCTGCAGGAAAGGTAATTTTATTTCATTGCTTTCAGTCCAAAAAGACTAAATATGGGCTAGGTTCCTGAGTTCTAGCTGGGTAGAGGAAGGTTTAATGGGGCTAATCTTTTTGGAATGCAGGCAGTGTCACAGTCTGCAGAAACTGAAAGTATTCTTATCCAAAAACTACACTCCAGGCTCCTGAACATGAATTATAAGGTCCTCCACAGGGTATGCCTTGAAACTACTATTTTTAGTTCCATTACTTCCCATTCCCTGCCATATTAAGTATACACTAAGTGTTCACATACTCAAGAAGCTTATGGTTATTGTCAGACCTCCAGTTTCTTCTTTCTACTGTTACCTTTATGGAATTCCAAGCTCCTCCAGTTGATCGCCTAGTATATCTCCATTTGTCTTTTAGGAATGAGCCTATATGCCATTCTTCTGCAGAAACTCTCCCTAACATCTCCAGGAGTAAGCCTCCCTTCTCACTTACTATGTGACTCAAACTGTAATATTAACATATTGGATTACAGTTAGTGCTATACTGTATATCTATCTAGTTTTCTCACTTAGACGGTGAACTCCCTGAGAATACTCAGCATATTTTCATCTCTGAATGATGAAATCCAAGAAAATACCTTGCTACTTATATATTTGTTGAATGAATGAATGATCTTACATAAAAAGTCATTTTTAGAGGGCAACTTTCATTAGCCCATTAAACGGATCACTGTTAAGGAGAGGGCTGCTATGTTAACCATCCAATAACAATTTCAAAAAGGTAATTCACTTCATTTATTTATTTTTGGCTGTGTTGGGTCTTCATTGCTGCATGCAGGCATTCTCTAGCTGCAGTGAGAAAACAGTTATTTTCTCTTTGTTGCAGTGTATGCACTTCTCACTGTGGCTTTGGCTCTATAGTGTGGGCTCAGTAGCTGTGGTGCATGGGCATAGTCGCCCCACGAAACGTAAAATCTTCCCAGACTAGGAACAAATCTGTGCTCCTGCACTGGCAAGCAGATTCTTAACCACTGGACCACCAGAGAAGTCTGGTAATTCACCTTAGTTAAATATTTATTGAGCATCTAACATATAGCAGAGAATAGAGCATGGCACTGCAGAAACCTCATCATTGAGAGTTGAATAAATCCATTCTCAGGAAAACTAGTCTCATTCATTCATTCATTTAGTAAATAACATGTAAGATGCTGTCTTAGGTGTTAGGAGTATGCGGGCAATGGTGAGAAAACATTTAACACATAGATACAAAATTATAAACTATGGTAAGCACAATTACAGGGAAAATATCATGAGAAAGAATAACACAGCAAAACTACTTTATTTGGAGTTGGGGGGGCACTCTGAGGAAATGGTATTTAAACTGAGAGCTGAGGGAGAACAGGATTCTCCAGGCTGGGAGTGTAGGCAGTAATCACTTTGGAATGTGATGAAGGAATGTATGAAGGCCCTGAGAGGAGCAGAGAAAGGGGGCACAAAGGAGGAGTGAGAAGATGATGTGATGGAAAGAAAGAGAGCCGGGAAATGGGGAGAAGGTAGAGAGGACAGAAGAGTGAGGGAAGGGAAGCCGGAGCATCTAATCAAGAAAGAACCGGTGAGATTTCCCTGGTGGTCCAGTGTTAAGAATCCACCTGCCAATGCAGGAGACGTGGGTTGGATCCCCGGTCCGGGAAGACCCCACATGCTGAGAGGTAACTAAGTCCATGTGCCACAACTACTGATGCCCAGTACCCTAGAACCCATGCTCTGCGACGGGAAGCCGCAACAGTGAGAAACCCATGCACTACAATTAGAGAACAGTCCCTGCTCACCACAACTAGAGAAAGCCTGTGCACACCAATGAAGACCCAGCGCAATCAAAAATAAATAAGTAAAAATTATTTTTTAAAAAGACTAAGGGTTAATATGAAAAGCAAAAACTTAAAGCTTTTAAAAAATATAGAATATCTTTATTTTTAAAAAAAGGAAAGAAAGAAAGAAATGGCCTGTGCCATACCGGGATGCAGATTAGCTAGCATCTTCGGAGCACAAGCTACAAGGTGGAGAAAGGTAGAAAGTGAGATGAAAAATGAAAGAAGGAGAGATCAAGGAGAGCTGTGGGCACAGTGCTAAGAAGTTTTAACTCTGTTTTATAAAAATGGGAAGATAAGCCCCTGTAAAACATCTCTGTAAGTCATACCAAAGAACAGTGGGCTCTACATCTCACACACATTTGATTAGCCACTATTTTGTCTCCCAAACAATGCATTCAGTGGAAATCTTTGGGATTTCCATATCTTCAAGGAAAAAGAACATGTACCAGGTTTGTAAGCACAGCATCTTAACAAAATTAATGTTAATTTTAACTTAATTATGCAACAGCTTCACATTATCATAGGCTTTTAAGATTCATGATCAAGTTACATTGGGATCTTTATTTTATGCCCAGCAGGTCATAGAGATTCTCATTTTAATCTATTGAATCTGAGTCACAGAAACTGCAAGTAAGCAATTCACATGTTAGTTTTAATTTTAAATTTAAGATGTTTAAATGTCAGTCATTTTATATGACAAAGCGGCAGTGTAATATAAGACTGAATAAAAGCAATGTTTCAAAAATAAACAAAAGGAAAGATAGATGGTAGGAGAACTGATTGCTAGCTAATAGATTTGTATAAACACGTACATGTAGGTGAACATATATATATATATAAATAAAGACTTCTGAGCAAATAATGGGAACGAGTCAAGTTTATAAGTTCGAGATATTTTTATGGATATGATCAAAGATTTGTACTAGTGCACATGCTCTTTCCTTAGTAAATGATAACTCTTGAGTTGAAAACAGCTGACTGAAAGGCAGGAAACTGTAGAAAACGTGCCTGTTATCTCCTCAGGGATAGGACTGCCGTTAGCACCACGTTCCTACCAACATAGTCACTAACTACTTGAGGAAACAAACTACTTTCCTTTTTGTTATAGGCAAAGACAAAGAGAAAATTATGCTTAAGCTGGATGAGTCAAAACAATCTCTAAAACTTTTCAAAAAAAAAAAGATGATTAAGATGATCCAGAATACCTTCTTTAAGAGAAGTATGAATATCTTCCATATCGCATCTGATTTTAGCTCTGCAGTTTAACAACTTCTTATCCCAGATTGTTAAGACCTCCTTCTGACATGTACCAACTTCTTCATAATCCAGTTTAACTTTTCTGGACTGCAGTTCATCTCTGCTTGCTAAGAAATAAAGAGTTTGCATTAAGACTAGTATGTTTTAAGACACAGAATTTGTAATGTTTTATTGCCTTTGTAAAACCTCAGCATATGACTTTTAGGAATCAACCACTAACATTTTCTCAAAATAAAAATTTTTGTAAAAAATGGAAGATACATGAAAAGTTCTCAAATTTTGAGTCATTTCATGTATTAAAAAAAAAAGAAAAACAGGAATAACTTCTAAGGAGGTTTGACTCTATATCTTACAGATGACAAGTCTTCTAGACATGAAAAACAAACCATGTTTTCCAGGCTAGAAATTTCAAATATTTGACAAATGTGATAGATAACTACAAAAGTTGACAGTTTGCTGTTTCACAGTTAATACCATTAAAATGTTAATATTTTATATACTATGTCTATAAGAGAATAATGCCTCAGGCTAACCTTGATTTGATAAATATTTGATCATGATAGCCTGATACATTTTTATAATTATTTTCAGAGTTATCCACACTGTCTTTAGCCACACAGACACTAGGTTACATATTCCTATGTCCATTTTTAATAATCTTTAAGAGGAAAGTCCATTTAAATGAAGTTAACATTTTCATTTTTCAAAATAATACAAAATTTTCTCTGACTTGATTATCTAAAATCTAAGCCCAGCGTTCATTAAAAGAAATGGTTATAAAAGCAACCAATATCTACACCTCAGCTTTATCTTGAAGAATTGATTCCAAAAGGGGAGAAGGGTGAAAAAACATGGAAGCATATTCCTTCTCTCTCATTAGGACCATATAGAACGGAAGCGCTAAGTGTAATCTGTAATTACTGAAGCTCCAGGGCTCAGCCAGCTTACCTCCTGCAACACAAATCTCTGTCAGGCATCCAAAGTCCTCGACGGCACAAAAATAGCAGAATGAGTATTACTCTTTACTTAATGTTGAAGCCATTTCAAAAGAATTAAACCATCTTATAATAGACTACTACTCTGGCAGGGCAGTAAAAATTTCTACTTAAAAGTCCACACATAATCAAAAGATAAATCAAACTATCAAAAATTCCTCCTAGATACCACTAGATGGCTTTCTAGCACAGTTTAGTTTTGCTTTTCAATATCTGCTGAAGAACTGATGCTTTCGAACTCTGATGCTGAAGAAGACTTTTGAGAGTCCCTTGGACAGCAAGGAGATCAAACCAGTCAATCCTAAAGGAAATCAACCCTGAATATTCATTGGAAGGACTGATGCTGAAGCTGAAGCTACAATGCTTTGACCACCTGATGTGAACAGCTGACTCATCGGAAAAGATCTTGATGCTGGGAAAGACTGAAGGCAGAAGAAGAGGGCAACAGAGGATGAGGTGGCTGGATGGCATCACCGATTCAGCGAACATGAACTTGGGCAAATTCTGGGAGATAGTGAAGGACAGGGAAGCCTAGGGTGCTGCAAAGAGTCGGACATGATTTGGCAACTGAACTGCAACAATTTGTTTTATATTTCTCTAGGATTATCATAGAGAAAGCTAATAATTAACATAATCTGACTATAACTTTACTAATTATATTTTTCATAATGAATGAACCATATTATTTCCTCAGATTTTTTTTCTCCAACCTTCTCTGGATCATTATTCACTTAAAATAATAATAACCATCATCTACACCCTGAGGATAAAGTGCTAAGTAAGAAGAGTTAATATCTGCCCTGGTTACCCAGGAAAGAACAAAGAACTATGAAAAAATGCTTATCCATTGGCTAACATTTGCAATGTGTTAAGCTATTTTTTTTTTTGTCTTTGTTACTTAAGTACAGAAGTAAAAACAGAACTGACAAAGGTTTCTGATCATATATTCTAAATGTCACCTCTTCTCTTATTCTGTCAGTTTATACAGCCATATATAATACACAGAATATACAGTCATTTATAGTAAAACATTCCATTTCTTTATATTAACTATATATTTGAGAAACACAATATGGTGTACTGGGAAAAAGCCTAAAAACTGTGGTAAATAAACTGGAATTTTCAGACTTGTTTGCCAGTATAACACTGTTTGACCTTAGGTTAATTTTCTTAGCATCCCCAAGCCAGTCACTAACTCAGCTGCAGAATGAAAAATGGAGCTAAATAATCTCTAAGGTCATTTCCAGTTCAAACAGTCTATGATTCTAAAATTATCCATTAGTATTTAATATAATACTCTACTGTACATACTCCTGTTAATGAAATTCAATTTCATAGTTTAAATGTTTTAAGAAAATAATAACCATCTTTTTTCAACTTCTTCTGTTTATGAGTTAGTTCAAGATATAATCAACTACAAAAAAGATAAATTCCTTTCAAAATCTATGGAAGCTTGCGTGGGCATACTATTTATCACATCAAATTTTTAAAAGCTATGTTAATAACAATTAATTGCTTTTTTAATTTGAAAGAAAAGATTTTTTTTCCTAAAGATATATAAAAGTCTTATAACCTTTTTATTCTGCTAAGAATATAGTGTTAAGCAAAAATAAATTGTGCCCTAGCAAACTAAAAAGTAAAAAATTTAGTTGAACAATAGATATAGTAAGAGGAATCTTTAGATGGTGAACACAGAAATGTGAATACCTGTCTATACTAAAAGAAGCTTCATTGAAAGACAACATAATAAAAGCAAGTCAGATAAAAACCTAGATTATAATTTTCCAATAATCTTAAAAGTCAAAGGCCTACATAAGCTAAACCATTCATTTTATAAATGTGAAAAAAAGGCCCTTTAAATTAAGTGATTTACTCAAGATAAGGGCTTTAAAACATTTTTCACATTTTGGTACTGTCTACACATCTCCCTGTGTGTGACTCTATCAGCACTAGGGTAAATGTCATCATTATTTCAGAGTCTGGAAAACACATTCTAATGCATTTGGTATTCATAAATTTAATAGTCAAGCACTATAAATAGTACAATAGCTGCTATAAGCTGTCCAATTAAAATTTTAATGACTTCAATATGTTTTTAAATAGAAAATTCATAAAACAGTAATAAAACATAGCACTTTTGATTTGTCAAGAGATAATTAGTTGAACTGGATACAATATAATTTATTTGAAATAAGAATATTTCTCATATTATGAATACAGTTGACCTGAAGCTTGAAAATCATATTTGAAGAGAATTTACTTTTTCATGTTGAAGTCTTTTTGCAACTTACACACAAAGATGTTAAACTTTAGTCATATTAAAGCCACTGACTTCATATTATATACATTCTATTACCTTCTATTATTCTATCACCCAAATATACTCAAAAGGCATCTGATGTTTTAAATCTATCAAACAGAAATACAGATTTCTTAGGCTAACCTTTCCCCTGTCATGACCACCTCACAAACTAGAAATAAACAATCTTCATCAGTAGCTATTCTAGTCAATGTGTGTATACAGATTGAGAATGAATGTGGGGGAGAGTATTAACAAACTACACCTTTAAATTACAGTATCATATCATGCCCTTTGGCCCCGTTTGAATAGCTCACCTTCAAGTTTCTGGTTTTCTTTTTCCATTCGAAGCAACAGGATCTGCTGGTGTATAGCTTTTCTCCACAAACACCTCAGTTCCTCCGACTTGTTTCTCTCTTCACCCTTTTCTGGGTCATCTTCATCAGACATGAATAGCATCAGTGGTTCCTCCTCCATGGTTGGAGCAAGAGGGGACAGTGGCAGCAGCTCACTCCTGTCCAGGCCATCTGCAGAGAAGAAAATAGTGAGAGGCATTCCAAAGTCGTAACCCAGATCACACAAGTCCTCTCTGGACTCGACACTCTCCTTCTGTGTTCCACCTTTAAAGCCGTACACGAAGTTGCCCCCTCCAGTAAACTGTCCATTTCTGGAACTAATGATCTGAGTCAATTCACTAGACTGAATTCCCCTTTCAGATTTCCCTCTGCTGAAATGAAAGCATGTATGATGTCACTACTTCTTCTTTCCGCACAAAATGACCTATAAGATAGGTGCTCCAAAATGACCTGGCCTTTCCCCAGGGTTCAACACTTCTGCAATTGACAACATCTATGTATATTCTCGCAGTGTGCAAAACAAAACAAAACGAAAAACAACTGAGTGACTCTGGTCACAGCCTGGCTCAGAACTCTCTGCTCACTCCTGAAACAAGGGATTCAGTCGTGTCCAACTCTTTGCAACCTCATGGACTGTAGCCCTCCAGGCTCCTCTGTCCATGAGATTTTCCAGGCAAGAATACCGGAGTGGGTTGCTGTTCCCTTCTCCAGGGGATCTTCCTGACCCAGGGACTGAATCCATGTCTCCTGAGTTGGCAGGTGGATTCTTTATCACTGAGCCACCCAGGAAGCCTCTGCAACACTACTACCCAATTTCCAGAGTTCATTCTCACCCTCCATTCCAAGCCATCTTTTGCACGGTTGCTAATTTATTTTCCTATTAACAAACATGATTCTGTGTCTTAAAACATTTCAGTGGTTGCATATATCTCAAAGTCCAAACTCCTGGGAATAGCACATTGATCACTTTAGACTTTGGCCTCAATCTTTCCAACCTCTTGTCTCCATCCTCCATTCTCTGCTCTCATGATGCTGATTTTCTCATGACTCCCTGACCTACAAAGTCCCCTGCAATGATTCTAGTGCTTTTCTGGTCCCTCTTTTCAAAAGATTTTTCTCCCAGCAATGAGTTTAAATAAAATACTTAACTCTTTTTGAAAAACATTCTTTGACCACCCCAGCAGAGTTAATTTTGCCTCTAGAAACGTTGTTTTCATGGGTTGTTTTCTTTATTAATTGACCTCTTCCCTAAATGGCAGCCCATTCCAGTACTCTTGCCTGGAAAATCCCATGGACAGAGGAGCCCAGTAGGCTATAGCCCATTGGGTCGCAAAGAGTTGTATACGACTGAGCAACTTCACTTCACTACTCTTATTATTTACTTCCTTAACAATTTTTTAAAAATCTTACTGTATGAATTTAAAACTTAGTACATTTGAATTTTGCTTTCTTGGTTTTAGAACTGCCCTCTAAATACCACTCAATTTTGACACATAGGGATCCAATCATATTTCCTAGTTTGTAGGAAAACAGTTTTTCAGTTTCTAAACACATGACATTTTTTCATTATCCTCTAATTCTTCCTCTTCCTTCCCTCCTTTCCTTCCTTCTGCAGTGTGATCAGAGAATATAGTATGAATAATCAAGATTATCTGGAATTCATTTAAAAATCTTTACATAAAATACAAGTACATAAATAATTTTTACAACTATTCCATGTGTGCTGAAAATAAATAAATTTTCTCTATAGGTGGCAAGGTTCTATACAAATATCAGATCAAGTTTGTTCAATTGTGTTTCTCAAATATTATCTGTTTAATTTCTCTAGACTTAATTTTCAGAGAGGAGTATGTGAAAATCTCCCATGAAAGTTATTTATTCATTTCTCTCTCAAATTCTCTTCAGTATTATTTTAGTGTTCTCATCATCATTAAATCTTTCTGTTCCTTGTTACACTTACCTTGCCCCCTTGCATATTTTGCTTTCATTTCTTATAGGTCTAATACGGAAAGAGAGCTGCCGGGTGACGTCTACCAAGCGTACCTACATACACTTCTTTATCGTTCAGTGTTTCTATGTGACTTTGTTTTATGCGTGACTTGTAAAAAATGCTGCTTTTCCAAAAATAAAAAGATCTCTGACTTCTTTTCTATCACTACTCTAGTTCCCTCAGCATGACGAAGTAGGCCCCCAAACAGGTTTTGGAAATTCCTCCCTTCCTTCATTCAACAGCATTCACTGTATGTCTAACAGGTTCTAATGACACATGACTAGCTCGATATCCACTAGCTCGGATGTAACATAGAGACGTTACTTCTCTACTGTAATCATTTAATTCTCTTTGTACAAAAAGCAACGCCTTCCATGGCCGAGTCTACGACAGTAGAGAGGTAAGTGACTGGCGAACGAACCCTGCTGCATCGCGGAGGGAGATTTGCTCATGGGTGAGGCAACCCTGAGGAAGATGCGCTGCCGCCAGGAAACTCGGCGAGGAGTGACAGGGGTTCCTCCAGCGTTTAGGGACTCATTGCTGCAGGTGGACGAGGTCCTTTTTCTCCCCTCTCCATCACTGTGGAAAGCACAGAAATAGACAACTTGTAAAGGAAACTGCGTAAGGTGATCTTCCATAACAAAACGGTAGCACAAGCCATTCACAAGTTCTACCAGGGGCAAGCACAAGCCACAGGCAACATGGAGCGATGCATCGCGAGGCACACGGATCACCCAGGCCGCGACATCCCGGGACAGGTGCAGCCCAGGCACAGCCCACCTATCAGAAGCTCACCTGTTTCTACTCTTTCCATAGGAGCCAACCACTCCAAGTTCTATCCTGAGCAATAGAAGCACTTACACAGAGGAGCAAAGGCTGCTTAACTAATGACCTCATCATTTGTTGAAAGAATTTTAATTAGTAGTGTATTCTAAACAATGTAAATACTTTATTAAAAGATCATAAAGAGCTTTTCTTATAGCTTTTATAGAACGGACTGATAAGATAGCTTCTAGTTGCCTGTAACTATTACAATCCATCTCGAAAGTGTTAACCATCAATAGTTGGATCATGATAGAAAGTAACCTGAACAAAGACAGGACAGTCAACCTTGGGATTACTGTTAAGTGATATATTAAAGAAAAAAACTGTGGCCAAATCAACTGGATAGGTTACATTTTAAAATACTAAACCGATTTCTTTAGAGCAGGACTTCTTAGAGACCATAATATGTAGGCATACATTGTGACTCACCAAAGGCAAAGAGTATACAGAAATTACCAAACTTGCTTAAATTATTTGACCCCAGAATCACTTTCCTTAACTTTCTTAGGGGGGCAGGGGTGAGGTAGGCAGTTGGGGATGTCACGTCTTTCTACCTTAATGCTTTGTAATGTGAACATACAGTAAAGCTGGTCTGCTCTAAGAATTTCATTTTCGAGAAAAGAGTACTCTAAATTCTGCTGGGGCTATCTGCAGGAAAAGGTCATTTTTCTTAGAAGGTCATTATGACTCAAACTTAACTTTTGAGACCAATTATGTCAGCAGCCAAAACACCATGCAATAACTGTTGCTACTCATGGTGGTGGGAATATTTTGCTTTTTTACATTTTAAAGTCTCTGAGCTTCCTGAGAGAATGATGAACAATATTTGCATGTGGTGATTCCAACAAGTGAGGGTGTGAAATTTCTGGCGGAACCAAGCAGTGTTAGTAGTTAGTGCAGAAATGAAACTGAGCTAGAAAAGCCACCACCTCACTCACATACTCAGAGGAACTCCCTAAGGCTGAGACAATCAGAATTCAGAAGAGCCAGTCAGCCCTTGTCTGTGTATTTGTATTTACTTTGCATATCCATACTAACAGTTGTCAGGTCATTCAGTTGTTTCTAATCTTGATCTCTCTTTCTAGATTAGGTAAATTAAGTTTAGGAAAAAGACAGACTTTTGAGCTACTTCACAGACAGAAAATGACTGCTGAACCATGATGCTTCAGGAAGTAGCTGATGCACACCCCAGTAGAGTCAGGCCCATTTTGTTATATATCCTGAAGAAGTGAAGCTGCTCAGTTGTGTCCGACTCCTTGCAACCTCATGGGCTGTAGCCTACCAGGCTCCTCTGTCCATGGGATTTTCCAGGCAATAGTCCTGGAGTGGATTGCCATTTCCTTCTCCAGGGGATCTACCCCACCCAGGGATCAAACGTGGGTCTCCTGCACTGTAGACAGACGCTTTACCGTCTGAGCCACCAGGGAAGTCCTAGATAATGTTATAACCTTAATATGTGTCCACAGTTCACCACTCTCTGTAATACTGACTATGTCCACCTTCACTTCCGCTTTGGAAAGCCTTAATTCAATAATTTCCTTTTGGGAACTATAATTAATTCTATATATAATAGCTATATCCTAAGAGACATTCTTAACTGTGCCCTGTATCTTCATTTGTATAACACTACTTGTATAACTGTTTGGTAGTTATGTGTTAAATGCCCAACTCAAGGATGTATTTCTAGCTCCTAGTATAGCTGCTGCTGCTAAGTCACTTGAGTCGTGTCTGACTCTGTGTGACTCCATCGACAGAAGCCTACCAGGCTCCCCCATCCCTGGAATTCTCCAGGCAAGAATACTGGAGTGGGTTGCCATTTCCTTTTCCAATGCAGGAAAGTGAAAACTGAAAGTGAAGTCACTCAGTCATGTCCGACTCTTTGCGACTCCACGGACTGCAGCCTGCTCGGCTCCTCCATCCATGGATTTTCTAGGCAAGAGTACTGGAGTGGGGTGCCATTGCCTTCTCCATCCTAGTATAGCAACTGGTAATTAATGGTAAGCCCTCAACAAAAGGGGTTTCCCTGGTGGCTCAGTGGCAAAGAACCTGCCTGCCAATGCAAGAGATGCGGGTTTGATCTCTGGGGCAGGCAGAAACCCTGGAAAAGGAAATGGCAAACCACTCCTGTATTCTTGCCTGGTAAATTTCATGGACAGAGGAGCCTGGCGTGCTATGGTCCACAAGGTCACAAAGAATTGGACTGCTACTGCTAAGTCGCATCAGTCGTGTCCGACTCTGTGCGACTCCATAGATGGAAGCCCACCAGATTCCCCCGTCCCTGGGATTCTCCAGGCAAGAACACTGGAGTGGGTTGCCATTTCCTTCTCCAATGCAGGAAAGTGAAAAGTGAAAGGGAAGTCGCTCAGTCCTGTCCTACTCTTTGTGACCCCATGGACTGCAGCCTACCAGGCTCCTCCATCCATGGAATTTTCCAGGCAAGAATACTGGAGTGGAGCACCATTGCCTTCTCCGACAGAATTGGACACGACTTAGCAACTGAACAACAAACTCAAAAAATATCTGTGGAATATAATGATATTGCTGTTGTTGTTGTTCAGTTACTCGGTAGTCTCCAGCTCTTTGTGACCCCATGGACTGGTCTTCACTATCTCCCGGAGTTTAATCAAACTCATGTTGGCTTGGCTTGTCAGGAATAAATTCCTTGACAGGTCAGCAATAAATAAAAGATCTACCTTCTTAAAATCTTTTGTTGATAGTCATGATTTTCAAGTTTTTTCTGGCAAAAAGTTCTAATAGCTTCATTTCCCAAAAGCACAGACTAAGGTGTCAATGGCAAGTACTAACAATGACAATACATAATAAACAACATAAGGGATCTTCTTTTCCAGATAGTAACACATTGACATAAGAGCATCCAATTTATAAGTTAATCCTAGGAAGCTAAGTGACTTATGTAAAAGTAACAATTTCAATGCCTCACAGGATAAGCATTCAATAAATAGTAGTTTCCTTTAATGCTTAGTATATCTAACAACAAAATTAGAATAAACCAAAGCAAAGGGATTCTGAAACCTTTGTATTTTATTGCTAGAATTAAAAAGATCTTTTCAGATTCAGTGTTAATAAAATAGCAAGTGTCTAGGTAGTACTAAAAGTACAACTGAGAAGAACCTATGTCATTTTTATTATTGTCTTGAAAATATACAATTTGGGGGGAATAGGTTATAAAACCTATTAAGAAGAGGTGGCAAGGATACACAGAGGAACTGAACAAAAAGATCTTCATGACCCAGATAATCACGATGGTGTGATCACCCATCTAGAGCCAGACATACTGAAATGTGAAGTCAAGTGGGCCTTAGAAAGCATCACTACAAACAAAGCTAGTGGAGGTGATGGAATTCCAGTTGAGCTATTTTAAATACTGAAAGATGATGCTGTGAAAGTGCTGCACTCAATATGCCAGCAAATTTGGAAAACTCAGCAGCGGCCACGGGACTGGAAAAGGTCAGTTTTTATTCCATCCCAAAGAAAGGCAATGCCAAAGAATGTTCAAACTACCGCACAATTGCACTCATCTCACATGCTAGTAAAGTAATACTCAAAATTCTCCAAGCCAGGCTTCAACAATATGTGAATCATGAACTTCCAGATGTTCAAGCTGGTTTTAGAAAAGTCAGAGGAACCAGAGATCAAATTGCCAACATTTACTGGATCATGGAAAAGGCAAGAGAGTTCAAGAAAAACATCTATTTCTGCTTTATTGACTATGCCAAAGCCTTTGACTGTGTGGGTCACAATAAACTGTGGAAAATTCTGAGAGAGATGGGAATACCAGACCACCTGACCTGCCTCTTGAGAAATCTGTATGCAGGTCAGGAAGCAACAGTTAGAACTGGACATGGAACAACAGACTAGTTCCAAATAGGAAAAGGAGTACATCAAGGCTGTATATTGTCACCTTGCTTATTTAACTTATATGCAGAGTACATTATGAGAAACGCTTGACTGGAAGAAGCACAAGCTGGAATCAAGATTGCCGGGAGAAATATCAATAACC
>SJYA01001750.1:522820-538176 GCA_006410615.1 Neotragus moschatus | reverse complement strand
AAGCTGGAATCAAGATTGCCGGGAGAAATATCAATAACCACCCTTATGCAGATATGCAGATGACACCACCCTTATGGCAGAAAGTGAAGAACTAAAGAGCCTCTTGATGAAAGTGAAGGAGGAGAGTGAAAAAGTTGGCTTAAAGCTCAACATTCAGAAAACAAATATCATGGCATCCGGTCCCATCACTTCATGGGAAATAGATGGGGAAACCGTGGAAACAGTGTCAGACTTTATTTTCTTGGGCTCCAAAATCACTGCAGATGGTGACTGCAGCCATGAAATTAAAAGACGCCTACTCCTTGGAAGAAAAGTTATGGGCAACCTAGATAGCATATTCAAAAGCAGAGACATTACTTTGCCGACTAAGGTCCGTCTAGTCAAGGCTATGGTTTTCCTTGTGGTCATGTATGGATGTGAGAGTTGGACTGTGAAGAAGGCTGAGTGCCGAAGAATGGATGCATTTGAACTGTGGTGTTGGAGAAGACTCTTGAGAGTCCCTTGACTGCAAGGAGATCCAACCAGTCCATTCTGAAGGAGATCAGCCCTGGGATTTCTTTGGAAGGAATGATGCTAAAGCTGAAGCTCCACTACTTTGGCCACCTCATGAGAAGAGTTGACTCATTGGAAAAGACTTTGATGCTGGGAGGGATTGGGGCAGGAGGAGAAGGGGACGACAGAGGATGAGATGGCTGGATGGCATCACTGACTCGATGGATGTCAGTCTGAGTGAACTCCGGGAGTTGGTGATGGACAGGGAGGCCTAGCGTGCTGCGATTCATGGGGTTGCAAAGAGTCGGACATGACTGAGCGACTGAACTGAACTGATGTTATAAAACTGGTGCATAATGTACCCTTATATCAGCTCACTGTTACAAATTTTAAAATTTCTTAATATCTAAAAGTTAAAATTCTGTAATCTAAACAAACTGTCCAAAGACACATTTTCCTCATTTGTCTGGAATTTAATGGCCAGTAATAAGCCAAAAATTAACTGTCAAAATATAAGATAATGTTATTTGAAAAGGGAGAACTTATGTAACAGCCCAGTGATCCTTTATCATGTACTAGAAAACGACATTCTGAAAAAGCAGTTTGGTGGCCAAGATAAGGCAAAAATTGCCATGCTTCATCTACTAAGAAAAACGTGTATCCAGAAGTCAGGGTCCAGAAAAGGGTTTCAACAGGCAGTGCATACGTGCAACTTATGGCACTTTACTTTTTGATTCAGATTTAATCAGCAACCTAACATTCCTAAGGCAGTAATTTTAAGAATCAAAATCGTGTGCATCAAAATTCTTAATCTCCCTATGGTTGATATATGACAGAAAACCACAAAATTCTGTAAAGAAATTATCCTTTAATTAAAAAATGTAAAACAATTATGAAACTCATAGAAGAAAATACATGAGTAAATTTTCAAGATTTTGAGTTAGATTAAGGCTCCTTAAATATGTCACCAAAACCACAGGTAAAAAGAAAATATTTAGAAAAAAATTCTTTCTCTCACTTCGGAAACTTCACTGGGCTGAAGGGGTAAGTTTTTGTTTGAAGTTTTTAATTTTTGTTTTTTGCTTTTTTTTTAACTACAATATTAGTTTTCACTTCAGTTTTTCCTTTAAGTAATCCTAGGTAATGTCCACCTTTGGTGTAAAATTAAAAACAAAACAACATGTATTTTTTTATAGTAATAACAAAGCTAAAACAAATAGACATACCATATGCCAGGCACTATTCTAGGCATTTCATAAGCATGAACTCATTTCAACCTCACAGCAAATTTATGGGGTAGATGGTATTACAATTCCTATTTTTAGTGAGAAGACTGAGGCAGAAAGAAGCTAAGTCATTTGCCAACAGTCTCAGGGATATAATGGGGGAGTCAGGATTCAAATTCAGGCAATCCAGAATCCAGACACTTAGGCTCTGTAGTTTACTATGACAAGGTAAATACCCTTTGCATTAGTTCAGACAAAGCCCTATTGGTTCATAAAAATAAAGCTGTCAGGACTCCCAGGTTCCCCTGTATTTCTAGGGTAAAAAATCAGTCTGTAATTAGCATTAAGTCTTTAGCTCAGAACTTCTCTTTCCTTTTTTTTTTTAATGGAATAATGTCATTTTACATTATTATAGAGTATTACTATATTATGTGTTCATTTATGTAACTGTCTCACTTCGTTTTCTTTTGAAACCACTGGATTTCGAGATGTAAATGCCTTTTTATTTTTAAACAGGAGGATCAAATAGAAAACACATTAATATATATACCAACATATATTGGAGAAGGAAATGACAACCTACTCCATTATTCTTGCCTGAAAAATTCCATAGACAGAGGATCCTGGTAGGTCCATGGGGTCGCAAAAGAGTCGGACACAACCAATCCACTAAACAATAACAGCAAAAAGAAAACCATTTAACAGAAATCTGAAAAGGCTTTCTCTTTGTAAGTGCCTCAAGAAAGGCTGCATGGAATAACACGGTATTGCAATTTGAGAGTTTTTCCCACAAGGACCATAGTACGATTTAATTCATAATTACTTTATGTGGACTAATAGCTTATGTAAGCCCTGGTTTCAACTGGGTACTCATCTCTCATCCTATGGAATATCTTTAGTAATTAAATAAAACTGAGAATGAGCTAATCGAGTGGAAATCAATTAAGCTGAATCAAATGAGATAGATTCATCAATGTGTAAAACAAAAAAAGAACACGAACAAAGAATTTTATTTCCTAAACTCTAGACTGAAATGAAAAAAATTTTTTCATTAAGTTCTTAGCATTGGAATTTTAAATATCTCTAGGGAGCTCATTTGCTTACTCACATTCTTATAACTTAATGTTATATAAATTATATCAAGCAAGATACTAAACATTTCTGGGGTTCAGTCTAACCATATATAAAATAATAGGCCAGATGACCACTAAGGTAAAACACAGACCTACTTGCATGCCTATAGTGGAACCTTCTAGAATGACACAGAAAATCTTAACATTTCTGTTGGCCTTTTGGAAGTAGATAAGAAATATTACTGAAATGGTCTTCCATGCAATCATTAAAAAATGTAGGTCAATTACAAGTCTAGTCACTTTTTATCTTATCAATGTGGCCCCAAATAATTTTTTTCTTTGAACATCTCATGCTAGCCCAATCTTTTATACTGGATTTTAACTCCCATTAGAAAGAAATCTAAATGTTAGTGACCCCAACAGGAAGATAGGGATGTCTGTTTTCCACTGGGCTTGTGATATGAGCAAAGCATCAGTTCAGTTCAGTCGCTCAGTCGTGTCTGACTCTGCGACCCCATGAACCGCAGCACGCCAGGCCTCCCTGTCCAGCACCAACTCCCGGAGTTCACTCAGACTCACGTCCGTCGAGTGCGTGATGCCATCCAGCCATCTCATCCTCTGTCGTCCCCTTCTCTTCCTACCCCCAATCCCTCCCAGCATCAGAGTCTTTTCCAATGAGTCAACTCTTCACATGAGGTGGCCAAAGTACTGGAGTTTCAGCTTTAGCATCATTCCTTCCAAAGAAATCCCAGGGCTGATCTCCTTCAGAATGGACTGGTTGGATCTCCTTGCAGTCCAAGGGACTCTCAAGAGTCTTCTCCAACACCACACTTCAAAAGCATCAGTTCTTCAGTGCTCAGCCTTCTTTACAGTCCAAAGAATAATCATTTTCAGCTAAGCTATTCAGCAGTGATTCTGGACATTTACCACAAAAAGCATGTGTGTCAGGAGGAAGAAATGTCATCACAGATGTGGTCAGACTTCCATAAAAAGGAAGTAGGTGTTTTCCTGTGTCCAGCCCAGTGGGAGGTCTGGAAGGCCACAGCAGTGTCTCAAAGTAACCCATGTGTCAGCAATTAAGATGAACAGAAATAGACTAAGAATATGTTTCAGTGAAAACCAAATTTGATCCTTTTAGGATTCTTATTTTGGCATCTCCTTGGGATTTCAAATAAACTCCTTAAATGTACATATGTACCTCCAAACTAGCAAATTCACTTACTTCCATTAGTTTCAAATTTGAATTAATCAATACTGAGGGCCACAGCAGAGTCCTAAGGAAATGTCAACGTGGAATAGAGTAGAAACAGGATTTGTTTACAATCAACCTTTTATATGATCATTCATAATCTTTGATTACACAGGAGTCATTTTCCCCCTACTATATACCCTTCACATCACCGGAAGGATGGCATGCATGAAGAAAACAGCCAAAACTGATCTTTTAAGTGACTGGTAATAATCAGTTAGAATAATTAATAAGTTTGTAAATGAAAATATGTAGACCTCTAATCACCTTGATTCTGAGGCAGTGTCTTGTCTAGTACCATAGGAAAATAAGAAACGGCATTAGCACAGAAAAAGAGTGATGTCCAAAACCAGGATTTAGGATAAAAAGGCATTCACATAAGACATCAATAAAGTACAAATAATTTCAATATTGTACCATGATTAATTATACTATTTTTATCAGATAATATGAGAAAACTATAGAACCAAACTACACCACAAAGTACTCGTCAGCAAAAATCTATTTTGTCACTGAAAAGTTTTAGAAGTAGATGTAATGACTATCATTTGACCAGTGAATTTCGATACAAATTTTTCAAATATAGGCTCAAAAGCTGAGAAGCAACAACAAGGAGGAAACAGATGCTTGTTTATAAAGGCTATATTATATTTGCTAAATGGACGTTATGTAAATATACCATCAGATTATACATAATTATATTTCAGCTACTACACAATGAAATATTAAATTTTTAAGAATTAACTTGAAGTAAGGTAAAACAAAACATATATGTACTCCCTTTCCTTTAGCATTTCACTGTTGTACAAATGAACCTCCTTCTAAGTAAACCATGATATTAAAAGTATCTTGGCTTCTTTTTCTCAGCCTGCTTAACAACAATAATCTACATGTTTTTAATAATTAAAAATAGTGGTCCTGGAGAAGGATGCCTAATCTGAATTTCAAATTTCAAATGATCATGCTTTTCAAATAGTATTTGCTAACCTATGTGCTAACCTACTCTATACTTTACTTAACTGTAAATATTTACAGATCCACACTATGCCTCTAATAAGATATGAGCTACCCAAAGGAAAATTATATTACATAGTTTTATGGACCTCTTCCTTTCTATTTTGAATAGTTGCAGATATCATGGTAATTGTGTGCATATGATGTTTTCTCTGAAACCAGTGATAATGAGAGATGTAGAGTCCAGAAATTTCTGGCTTAAAGCCACACTCTTGAATATCTTCATTCTTAGCAAACACACACTGAAGGATTCAGAGTAAAGGGACATGTTATCTGCAATCTACTCATAAATGGCTTAGAATAACAAATATATATGCATATATGTATGCATGTATACATGGAAACAGAATGATAAAGCAAATGTGGCAAATGTTAAAAATGGATGAATATGGATAAAGGTTTAGCAGTTCTCCATAACAGTTTTGCAATTTTCCTATAAATCTGAAGCTATTTTATAATACTAATTTTAAAAAAAATCTCTCTCCAAGGCTGTAGTAAATTTATGTCAAAGTGACTGACTAATTGAACTAAACCTATTAAGAGTGAATTCTGTCCAACAATTTTGCTACTGTGTAGATAGTTACTAACAATGTACAAGTATGTACAAATGTAGACATGGATAATATCCAGGGAGCGTGCACGCATGCTCAGCCACTCAGTGGTGTCCAACACTCTGTGATCCCTGTCTCTTATACACATNTAAACCATGATATTAAAAGTATCTTGGCTTCTTTTTCTCAGCCTGCTTAACAACAATAATCTACATGTTTTTAATAATTAAAAATAGTGGTCCTGGAGAAGGATGCCTAATCTGAATTTCAAATTTCAAATGATCATGCTTTTCAAATAGTATTTGCTAACCTATGTGCTAACCTACTCTATACTTTACTTAACTGTAAATATTTACAGATCCACACTATGCCTCTAATAAGATATGAGCTACCCAAAGGAAAATTATATTACATAGTTTTATGGACCTCTTCCTTTCTATTTTGAATAGTTGCAGATATCATGGTAATTGTGTGCATATGATGTTTTCTCTGAAACCAGTGATAATGAGAGATGTAGAGTCCAGAAATTTCTGGCTTAAAGCCACACTCTTCATTCTTAGCAAACACACACTGAAGGATTCAGAGTAAAGGGACATGTTATCTGCAATCTACTCATAAATGGCTTAGAATAACAAAATATATATGCATATATGTATGCATGTATACATGGAAACAGAATGATAAAGCAAATGTGGCAAATGTTAAAAATGGATGAATATGGATAAAGGTTTAGCAGTTCTCCATAACAGTTTTGCAATTTTCCTATAAATCTGAAGCTATTTTATAATACTAATTTTAAAAAAAATCTCTCTCCAAGGCTGTAGTAAATTTATGTCAAAGTGACTGACTAATTGAACTAAACCTATTAAGAGTGAATTCTGTCCAACAATTTTGCTACTGTGTAGATAGTTACTAACAATGTACAAGTATGTACAAATGTAGACATGGATAATATCCAGGGAGCGTGCACGCATGCTCAGCCACTCAGTGGTGTCCAACACTCTGTGATCCCATGGATGGTAGCCCACCGGGATCCCGTGTCCGTGAAATTCTCCAGGCACAAATACTGGAGTGGGTTGCCATTTCCTCCTCCAGGATATCTTTTCGACCCAGGGATAGAGCCCGTGTCTCCTGCATCTCCTGCATTTGCAGGTGGATTCTTTACCACTGAATCACCTGGGAAACCCCTATCCAGGGAGAGTGCTCTATAAAAAACAAAAAACTAGAAATAACCTACCTGTCCACTGGAAAAGGAATGAATTATGATGTAGTAAATGAAATACTATTCAGCAATACAAATGAATAAACTGAAGTACACATAAAAGAATACATCTCATAAACCATTATTCAGTGAAAAAAGCCAGATATAAAAGAATTTATGCTGTATCATTCCATTTATAGAAAGTTCAAAACCAGGCAAAACTAAACTATGGTATCTGAGGTCAGGATGAGGAGTAGAGACTGGGTGGGGAAATGGGAGGAGCTGCCAGGGGGCTGGCAGCATTCCCTGTGTTGACTGCGTGGGGGTGATGTGGGATGTTCATTGTGATAATCCATGGAGCCAAGTGCTTACAACTGGCATAATCTTAATGAAATTTTAAGTGTCTTTTTGGCCTATTGATTCTAAGCTATCAAATTACAAAACACTGTACAAAAAGGAAACAAAAACCTACCAGAAAGTGCTCTCTGATTTTTTAGAATTCCTCAGAACCAAGAAAACACTACAAATTTCAGAAGATAGGATGTTTTTAATGATCGTATAAACTTAAAAGTTTTCCATATGTCTAAATATAGCATTTAAAATAAGATCACCACAAAGAGGTACATTTTTTTCAATGCAAAATTAAATATTTGCCCTCTGACTTCAATACGCTCCTACGAGAATGAGGTGTAGTGGGCTAAGGGAAGCTTGGCATAAGAATAATACATACACCTCAGCAGAAATTAACAACTATAATAATCTTTTATAGTCACTGCTTTTGTACTCTAATCCTTGGCCTTCTTGGTGGCTGTGCCTAACTGTCACCTTCAGACATGGTTCTGTTTCTGGAGGAAAACAGGAATTCTCTAGATGTTCTCTTTAACATAACAGCAGGAACCTGATAATGAGTGTCACTGAAAGTGCCATATTCTTATCAATAGATAGAACTATAGAGCTGAGGTAGACTGAAATTTTTAATGTTAACATGTGTAAAATGTTTTATTGGTTCTCAGTTATCTAAACTATCAGATCTCTAAATTCACTGCATATTCCATATACATAATGCAATTGTTATGGTTTTCTTCTTCTCACATAAGGCTGAGCCTGTAAAAACCTTTTCAAATCAATTCTTTGTCAACTTTCTTCAATAGAAATTCAATATTTCAGCATAATTTTGTACTAACTCAAAGGACAGTTCAGATTCAAAATTTTATTAATCCAATATTAATTGCCTGCCTTGGGATGAAAAGAGCTTGACATACATGGACAAAAGACATTCAGAGATAATTCAAGGGCTATTATAATTTAACAAGTTAATGCACATTGCCTAATTACACTAACTTTTTGAATTCCCTATGTCTAAAAGAAATGAGGCCAAAAGAACACCCAAGAAGATTTTAGTGTCACTCAGCCTGGTGGACAGCACATATCCCTCTCCTTAACTGCAAGAATTATCAACTATCAAAAAATAGAAACAACTGAAATATCCACTAGCAAGAGAATGGATAAATTGTGATGTATTAAATGGAATATTATACAGCAAGAAAAAAGAATGGCTCAAGCTACACATTAAAAAAAAAAAAATGAATCTCAGAAAATTCTAAGCCAACAACAACCCCTTGGGAATTTCCAGCTTAATCCACTGCTTTCCAAAGGCTAGACTATCCCACTGAGAATCTGCAAGATCAGTAAGAATTCAGAATTTCAAAAATTATCTAATGGTAATTCTCAAAAAATCACCACACTTAATTTTGTGTAGTTAAAACAGCAAGGAACAAGATTTAATAGTTTATGTATTTTCAATACTGGGGGACAAAAACAAAATAACGTCTGAACGTCTACAGAATTCAAGAGATCCCTCATGCTGCCAGAAAGAGCTGTTATCAGTATGACCCTGTAGCCACTCTGTGACTAACACTGAGATTCAGAAAAGTAAGTCTATGTCATTGAAAAACCAGTGAAACACCTAGGAAATATTCTATATACTTAATAATAAAAATATATAATGTCTATTACTTTAGTACAGCTGTTTAAATAAGTGGCTTTATATGTCCAGAAAAGCTAAAAATAAAAAAAGAGACAGACATGATTGGGGAGGTTTGCTTAGTATATATTTGCATAGGTCTTGCCCCAAACAAAACAAAGCTCAGACTCTGGGGCCCAAGGCAAAGAAACACACAAAGAGTACAAAAATATAGTCCCCAAAGTAAGATAATCATGTCATCAAAAAGCTTTGAAACACTTGTTTGTAAAGGTTTTCTTCAAATTAATTGGAACTGGAACCAATATATTAGAAACTGGTTAAAA
Source organism: Neotragus moschatus (assembly GCA_006410615.1). Classification (NCBI taxonomy): domain Eukaryota; kingdom Metazoa; phylum Chordata; class Mammalia; order Artiodactyla; family Bovidae; genus Neotragus; species Neotragus moschatus. The sequence goes on along the minus strand of SJYA01001750.1, from coordinate 529,063 downwards.
CAGGCACAACACACAGATGCATTCATGTCACTCAAATTAATTAGCCACTTTTTAGTAACATATCAGTATATCACTGCAGAAAGGTTGCTTTGCAAACAGAGGACACTGATCTCACCTGATTTCATTCTCATACTGTGGGGATAGTCTACCTGAATTCTGGTAAAAGCTTTTCAGGAAAGAGGGGGCAGTGAAGGAAGGGGCAGAGAAGGAAGTGTGAAGACTTGGAAGACTGGAGGAAGAATTACACTCCTTGTGCATGCGCCGAGCTGGTGGAAGGATGCTGAGTACAGAAAATACAGCAAATTCGTCTTAAGTTATATTCTGGAACAGTCTTCATTCACTATGACATAGCATATACACAGGTTCTTGCTATTACTGTAATCAAGGTTGAATTTATATGGAAAAAATTTATATGCATGCAGTTCTCTATTAGATGGTGGTGACCTGGTTCATTGTTTCACAAACTGAATTCCTCATCTATGCAGCGTTTCTCAGCATATGCGTTTGTCTCTAAAATGCTCTTAACAATTTTAGGACAAAAAGTGTTTATTTTGACTTGCAAAATATCCTTCAAGGGGAAAAAGTAGGAAAGCACAAATAATTACAGGAAACAAGCTCCAGAAGGAAAAACTGATTATCAGTAGTTCAAAGACTTAATTATTTTAAAGATATAAACGCTTCTAAAAATTTAAGAGCAACATGTTTGGTTGCTGGGAGTCATCATAATATCTTTGGCTTAATGAATGTTAATGACCATGTTCTTTCTTGCAGCCTGTAGAATTGTGCAGCCATGGTTTTCTCTGAATCTTTAAGTCACCTACAAAGGTCTTTTTCCAGAAGATTCTTTTCATAGCAAATGTTTACCATGATATAAATAGCATCTTCTCATATTGACAGAAATTCTTTGAGTATATACATTACAAAATGTGGAAAACATAAGAAAATATAGACATCATTTATCCTTTAATATTTTAAATTCTTGAAAATAACTTTTCCTGGAAAAAGATATTTAATGCCTTGGGTAAATATAAATGATCATAAAAATTGCTTGCTATATACATGAATACTTAGTTCTTTTTCATAAAAGAAAAATCCAAGGATAATTAGTTCTACTATTTTTATATATCTTAAATATCTTGTTTATAATATGAAATTATTAAAAAAACACAATGAGGATTCAATTATATTTTTAAAAGAAATGCTGGTAAATTTAATACCAACTAATTTAAAAATTAATCTTCTGTCAATGTATAGCAAAACGAATACAGTATTGTAAATCAAAACAAACTAAAAAATAAAAATTTAAAAAATAAATAAAAATTAATCTTCTTTTTTACTTAGAGTTCTGATTTTATTTTTTTCCCTCTGACTGGAATCCCCATCAAACTATTTCCTAAACCAAACTCATAGGTAAAGAAGAGAAACAAAATTAGTCCTAGGATATAAATTCTGATTTGTACAACACAATAAGAAGTATAATCATTCTACAATTGCAAATTTTATTATCTCTTATCAAAGGCCAAATTATTTTGTTAAAGTATTTCCTAAATATCATGTGAGATAATTTCTAATGGATACTCATGTCAATTATGGTATATGCATTCTTCTTCATAAACATCATTTTATTCTAGATAAAATTTTTAACAATTTTCACATTTGCTGATAATTTTTATGAAATTAAATAACAGCCAAATTTTACCCCATATATAAAGGTAATATGAGTGATTCTTTTTAACCCTTGTGTTTTTCATTGTAAGCTTACAGGAAGCTCAGCTATGTTATTTTCAAATTTGCTGCTTCATGAACGCCTTCATCAAGGAGACACTGAGGAACATGTATTGTCAGCAGGTTTTTCAGATAAAATAATGGCATGATATCTTGTTTTCTCCATTTTTCTAGGAAAAAAAATACTTGCATCCAAAATGTTTGAACCCTGATCTTTGGGGATGCCTTAAAGCTTGCCTGCTTCCCTTAGTGACAAAGGTTTTGATAATTTAATTTACTTTTCTGGTCTCCCTGAAAACTAACACTGGCTACAGCAGGAAGTCACAAAACCTCTTGACTCCACAGTGGTCAGAACACAGGGAAAGGAGAATTTGGTTTCAGTTTCTGGAGAGAGGTTTGGACTCACCTGCACTGTTCGCTGGAGCCCTGCCTCAGAAGAGGGGAGCGAACCCCATGGGCCTTCCCATCCTGCAAATTCAGCTTCCTCTTCGTGCTTGAAGGTGGGTGGCTGAATGTGTGGGCCCGTCTTCGAAACTGCGGGGAGTCAGAATCCTCTTCAGGGAACGTCTGCCAAGCTGAGGACAGGGGGGAAGCTGGCGGGGTCCCTGGCGGAGAGTCTCCTGGCGAGTAGTCCTGAAATGCAAAAAGTCAGGCCTTTCTTTCCTACATGGATCATGGCAGACCTGTTCAGACACAGCTCAAAAGGGACAGAGTGTCTCTTCTGCCTCCTGAGTCATGACAAACTGTTATTTTTTTGTTTACTCAATCCATGCTGAGGCCCAATCACTATCACCACAGCCCATTTCTTCTGATAAGCAGCTGTAAGACAGCATCGGTAAAGATAGGCCAGAAAGTGAAAGGGATGATAAGAAAAGGTATTCTTCCCTCTCACCCCTTATGGTAAAACGCTACAAAGCTACTGTACTAATCTTGTTACCAGAAAGATGAAAGGAGATCCTGACCAAAAGAGGGTGGAGTCTGTATTCACATATCTACTGATTTCCCTGACATCTCTGTTGCACGCTTCCTGTACTGTCAAACAATGTAACAACGCTTAAGTGTCCAAGTCTCATGGCAAAGACGTCAGGAAAATAAAATAAAGCCTGTTAAGTATCTTCCCTCACAGTGGATGTTTCTATCTAACTACGTGGTCCCTGAGGTAAAAAAAATGTTTAAAGACATGAAAAACAGGAAATGAATGAGAAGTGAGCTCTGCCGGAATGCCTCTCATACTGCAAGGGTCGGCAACATAAATCTTTCAATTTAGACAAGTATGCTGTGTATACTCTCCAGAACAGGCTCTGCTGTAGAAATCTGTAGCTTGATAAACATGGGTTAGGGCTCATGGACTCATAACTGTCCTCAATTCAACCGACAAAAAGTCTAGTGAAAATATTTTAGTATTTTTCCATTAAAAACAAATAGGTTGCATCTGCCTCAGGTTACATGTTACAGGAAACAGGAAACCAAACCTAGTGCGAATTGTCTATGAGATAAAGAAGAGCATAATGTTGCACTTAGAAGGGTTAAACATAGGGGAGGGGGAAATAATATGAGGAGAGAACAAAACATAAAAAGATCACTCTATAAGTACAGCAATTGTATGGTTCTATGGCTTTGGATCAATAGTTGTTCAATACTGTTCCCCAAAATATACTATCTCCAAACAGTCAAAAGCCTGAGAGAACAGAGTTAGTCAGCCAATAATGTGTTCTGCCCCACCAAGAGAAAGCTTCAGTTTAATAGATAGAAATGTCGACTAAAAAAAGATGTACGACTTGAGAGTTGTGAATTAAGATTTATTTGGGCCAAAATGAGGACTGCATCCCAGGAGGCAACATCTCAATTGTATGACCTTAAATCATGGTTAATGCCAGGCTATGGTCATTTAAGTTTAAAGGCTCCTCTCTGTTGGGAATGGTTAAATCATACTAAAAATGATCAATCTAGTAATTATGAGTCAAGGCTGGGTACTTTATGAACTATGCCTGTCATTACCCTTAGAGAGAGTGACTGGTATAGAACCCAGTGGATTTGTGGTAATAATTTATGGCCTTGATATCTACAGGGATGGATACAAAGGTGTAACCTGGGATTCCTATGAATTTAAGGTCATACATGTTAACAAATTAGAGGTAATCCCAACCACCCTATCATTGGTATGACCCCAGTAGGTCAAAGATCTGTATTCTACTAGTATGACCATTTAGCACCTTTTGTGTGTGTGTGTGCGTGTATGTGCCTTCAGTGGGGCTGGAGGATGTAATTGACCATATCTAAGCCTTAACAACACTGTAGATGGTGATTGCAGCCATGAAATCAAAAGACACTTACTCCTTGGAAGGAAAGCTATGACCAACCTAGATAGCATATTCAAAAGCATAGACGTTACTTTGCCAACAAAGGTCCGTCTAGTCAAGGCTATGGTTTTACCATTGGTCTTGTATGGATGTGAGTGTTGGACTGTGAAGAAAGCTGAGCGCCAAAGAATTGATGCTTTTGAACTGTGGTGTTGGAGAAGACTCTTGAGAGTCTCTTGGACTGCAAGGAGATCCAACCAGTCCATCCTAAAGGAAATCAGTCCTGGGTGTTCATTGGAAGGATTGATGCTAAAGCTGAAACTCCAATACTTTGGCCACCTCATGCGAAGAGTTGACTCATTGGAAAAGACTCTAATGCTGGGAAGGATTTGGGGCAGGAGGAGAAGGGGACGACAGAGGGAGATTGAACCCCATGCTGCTATAGCTGTTGACCTTCAACAGCCCCTGAGGGAGTCTAGAGTGGAGTGAGGTACTCTGTGCTCCAGGGAATCTGGTGGGAAAGGTCTTTAGATAGTTGGGTGTTTTTAGGAACAGATTTTATTATCTCAATCCTTGCATTTCCTCATATCTAGAGAAGTACTAAATCCCTTCATGATGACATCAGATCCTCCTGACTAGCAAAAACCCTTTTGTAAAATGAGTGCTTATGGTATTGAACTCCCCCTTCACCAAAACCTTATATTGACTTTCCCCCACTGCTGCTTTGGAGCAGTCTCCCAGAGCTATCTGAGATACTGCCTCCCAGGCTTCAGTCCTCATTTTGACCCAAATAAAACTTAACTCACAACTCTCATGTTGTAGATCTTTTTTTAGTTGACAGAAAGGAGCTAATATAACAGGATCTTCTTTGAAATAATAAAAGCTCATGAGTTATTTTTTAGAAGTCATAAAGGACTCATAACAAAATAACTAAGCAGGCATAATACCATATTAGTGTTTGTTTTTGCCAAGTTGAAACAGCAGAAAAAAGGAGAGTTCCACTTGCGTACCTTCTCGGAAGCAACACTGTTGGATCGTTCAAAGCTGTCCACACTTCCAAGCCGACCTCTCATTCTGTTAGCTCCCTGTGTGAAGAGTAAAATTAAATCATTCACACGGTTTGAATTTTTACTTTAAAATTATAAAAGAGCTGTCTGTTTGTGTTAGTATGAAATCCATCCTTTGGGGGTTCACTCAAATTTGTTGGCAGCACCGGTCATAGAAAACACCCTCTGCCAACAACACAAGAGAAGACTCTACACATGGACATCACCAGATGGTCAATACTGAAATCAGATTAATTATATTCTTTGCAGTCAACGATGGAGAAGCTCTATACAGACAGCAGAAACAAAACCAGGAGCTGACTGTGGCTCAGATCATGAACTCCTTATTGCTCAATTTAGACTGAAATTGAAGAAAGTAAGGAAAACCATCAGACCATTCAGGTATGATCTGAATCAAATCTCTTACGATTATACAGTGGAAGTGACAGATAGATTCAAGGGATTAGTTCTGATAGAGTACCTGAAGAACTATAGATGGAGGTTCCTGGCACTGTATAGGAAGCAGGGATCAAGACCATCCCCAAGAAAAAGAAATGCAAAAAGGCAAAATGGTTGTCTAAGGAAGCCTTACAAATAGCTGAGAAAAGAAGAGAAGTGTAAGGCAAAGGAGAAAAGGAAAAATATACTCATCTGAATTCAGGGTTCCAAAGAATAGCAAGGAGAGATAAGAAAGCCTTCCTCAGTGATCAATGCAAAGAAACAGTGGAAAACAAAAGAATAGAAAAGACTAGAGATCTCTTCAAGAAAATTAGAGATACCAGGGGATCATTTCATGCAAAAATGGGCACAATAAAGGACAGAAATGATATGGACCTAACAGAAGCAGAAGATATTAAGAAGAGGTGACAAGAATACACATAAGAACTATATAGAAAAGATCTTCATGACCCAGATAATCATGATGGTGTGATCACTCACCTAGAGCCAGACATCCTGAAATGAGAGGTCAAGTGGGCCTTAGAAAGCATCACTATCAACAAAGCTAGTGGAGGTGATGGAACTCCAGTTGAGCTGTTTCAAACCCTGAAAGATGATGCTGTGAAAGTGCTGCACTCAATATGCCAGCAAATTTGGAAAACTCAGCAGTGGCCACAGGACTGGAAAAGGTCAGTTTTCATTCCAATCCCAAAGAAAGGCAATGCCAAAGAATG